>JAQZBX010006393.1:0-16995 GCA_029593785.1 Cabassous unicinctus | reverse complement strand
AACAATAGTCCATATCTTTTGATTTACTATTTTGCTATGTAGGGACTGTTCTAGTGCCTACAATTTGGCCTTTCCTCCCATAAGAGCCCCTACTCCACGTGTCACAGAACCAATGTGTGGTTCTGCTGGTTGCTGAGTATGTTTTTTCCAATTATGCATTCTGGAACTGGGGAAATAACCACAGAATGGATCCAGAAACTCACTGGACCCATTGTGAGATGGATCTAAGCTAAAACTCCATCAATCACATAACCTCCATAAGACCCTACTCTGATTTGATGGAACACAATGGCATTTTGTATCTCCTGGAATTAATGTCATTTATAAGCCAGTGTCTAATTATCCCTGAAATGTCTCATTATTTTTCATTCCCCTAATGCAGTTTCCCTGGTTAAAGGCTGTAGGTCTCTTTGGAGGAGGGTGAGAGAAATTTTACGATTATAAACTTTTGGCTGTGTAACATGGTCCTTTCCCAAGGGGACCTGGCAATCCCCTCATTCAAAGGCTCTGGGTCTGTAAGCTATCTCTAGTCTGGGAATTGATAAATGGCCCTGACTCTCTTTTTCTGTAATTCATATTAGGCTTTTGTTTCTCAACCTAGAACTCTTCTTATGCAATCAAGTAGGAATTTAATAGACAACCCATCTGTTTTACTTTGAGGTACGGGAAGATCTATTAACCAATGAAATAGATCCATGCAACTAGGACTATTTTCATTGCTGCTTTTAGTCTGCTTTTCATTGCAGTAGCCACACCCAGTTTTCTTTGACCTTTAAGTGTTGCCACTTGGCTTCTGCTATCCCAGAATGTGATCATCCCCATAGTGTTTAAGGATCCTAGTTCTTTGCAGCAATTCTCATGGTAATATCTGTCCTATAAAGAAGAGAAACCACAGAACTCTTCAGGGAATATGGAGTTAGTCTCACAAATTTATTCCTCAGAGCCCTGGTGTAATATGTGTCCTCTGGATATTCCTGGGGTTGGTGGGCAGGTCTTAGATGGTAAATCCATCCTAACACTCCAATCTCTTTAAGCCTTTGGATCCCCTCATCTACAATATACCAAGGCAATTCTGGCATCTTGATCTCAGGCAATTTTGGCCATTTTTTGGTCCATATTTCAACCAGCCACACAAACTGTTAGAGCCCTTTCTAACCCCAGAAGCTCTAACATTGTATCCAGAATCTCTTCTTAGTGGGGCCATATCAATATATTTATCCTGATCCAACTTTATATTCCTTCCACCATTATCCCACACACTTAATATCCATGTGTGCACATATTCACTTGATTTCTATCTATATAAATTGGAAAACTCATGCAGTTCTTCTGGAGTATAACATAATTCCTATTTGGTCACACTTTGTACTTCACCTTTGTGGGCTTATAATGGTCAGTCTAGTTATAGGTCTGAAAGAAAAGAGGAGTGATGGAGGTGGGTAAGGAGAAGCATTAGAAGTGTCTTAAAAACCAATTACCTCAGGGCATTCTCTTGCATTTTTACCTGGTGAAGAAGGATTAATCTTTTCAGGTGGGGTTTGGATGACAGAATCCTTAGGACAGATTGAAATCTGTTTGTTAACTCTCTAGGGCATGCTAGGAGTAGGGTAGTCTTTCCTAAGAGTGGGGAGGATGGTGGGTGGCTATCTCCTAAAAGCAATTACAGATTTATCTGGCAATGAATCAGCAAAATTTAAGGTTTCAATATCCCTACTGCAATCTTCATCAATCTATGTGTTTTCATCTCAATCCTCAATACTCCACTCATTTCAAATCAATCTTATCACCCTTACAGCAGCACTCTGCAGGGTTGAGATTTTAGTTTCCCTTGGAATTCTGCTACTTGCACAATGACACTCTGTGTCTGGTTTTCAGAGTTCTCAAGTCTGCAGCTGCATAAAACAAGATTTTTTTTTCAGGGCACACATAAAAACGTTCAAATCATTCATGTGGACCTTAAATTGTAAATTCAGAGCCTACATCTCATCCTTTTCTTTTTTGTCCATCATATTTAGGAACAGCCAGACAGCATAATTGAAACTTTTAACTCCACAAAAATCTGTTAAGCTGTTAAAAATACTCTCACCCAGAGCCTTCTCTATCATATGCTTGAAGTATTCATATCCAGTGGTGATATTTTGCAGATCTCTATTGCAAACTCATGAAATGGACTGTCAGCAGCAGTGATTATTGGAAACAGAGTCATTAGTGACCTTGAATTGAATAAGAGTAGAAAGCAAATTGCAAAAATCCCAGAACCTATTCAGAAATACTACTTTTAAGATTGTGTTTCTTAAGAACAATTCCTGGTTCCAATCAGTATTAGCTAGTGTTCTCTAGGGAAACTGAACTGACAAGAGATATCTGTAAATAGAATGAGATTTTGTAAACTTGTTTCAGGTGAGTATAGGGATGGACAAGTCCAAATTCCATAAGGCAGGCTGCAAGCCAGAGTCTCCAATGATGGTCCTCGATGACTTCCACAGGAGATGCTGTCTGTCTGAAGTTGAGAAGGAAATTCTCTCTCTGAATGCTGAAATCACTTCTCCTTTTAAGGCCTTCAACTGATTGAATGAGCCATCACTCATTGCTGATGGCAATCTCCTCAGTTGTAGATATCATCAACCATATATGTAATCAACTCACTGATGATTAAAATCCATAAAATGCTGTCATATTACAATTAGTCCAGTGTTTGCTTGACCAAACAACTGGGCACCATTATCTGGCTGACTTAACACATTAGTCTAATCAACACAATTGGCAATTATTTTGTTGTAGATGTATGCATCTACATTTACTAGAGAAATTGGTCTGTAATTTTTTTTCATAGTATCTTTAATTGGCTTTGATATTAGGGTGTTTTTGGCTTCATAGAATGAGTTTGGTAGTGATCCCTCCTCTTCAAACTTTTGTAATAATTTCAACAAGATTTGTGTGATATCATCTTTGAATGATTGGTAAAATTCACCATTGAACCCATCTGGTACTGGGTATTTCACTTATGGGAGGTTATGATGACTGTATCAATCTCTTTCCTTGGGACTGGTTTGTTGAGGTCTTGTATTTCTCTAGGGTCACTGTAGATTGTTCATGTGTTTAAATGAATTTTTCAATTTCACTTTTTTCTCTAGTTTGGTGGCATAAAATTTTTCACAGTACCCCCTTATGTTCCTGTTTCTTTCTGTGGGGTCAGTAGTAATGTTCCCCTTCTCATTTCTGACTTTATTTATTTATACCTTTTCTCTGTTTTTCTATTTTTCTTTATCAATCTAGCTAAGAGTTTGTTGATTTTGATGACCTACTTGAGGAGCCAAATTTGGTTTTGTTGATTATATTTTTTGTTCTTAATTTCATTTATTTATGTTCTAATCTTTTTTTCTCTCCTTCTACTTGCTTAAGGATTAGTTTGCTGTGCTTTTTCTAGTTTCTCAAGGTGTGAAATTAGGTGTTTGATTTAGCTCTTTCTTCTCTTTTAATGTAAGCAATTAGTCCTATAAAATTTCCTCTCAGCACTGCCTTTGCTGAATCCCATATGTTTTAATGTGTTGTGTTATGTTCTTGTTTTCATTCATCTTGAGATAGTTCCTGATTTCTCTTGCAATTTTCTCTTTGACCCAGTGGTTATTTGAGTGTGTTATTTAATCTCCATAGATATGTGAATTTACCCTTTTTATATCTGTTATTGATTTCCAGCTTCATTACATTATTGTGAGAGAAAGTGCTTTGCATAATTTCAATATTTTTAAATTTATTGAGCCCTGTTTTGTGATCTCAGGTGGTTTATCTTGGAAAAAGATCTATGAATACTTGACTAGAATGTTTATCCTGCTGTTTTGGGATGCAATGTTCTATATATGTCTAATGGTCTTGTTCATTTATATTATTCATTCTTTCTATTTCCTTATTGGTCTTCTGCTCAGATGTTCTATCCAATGATGAGAGTGGTTTATTGAATTCTCAAGCTATTATTGTAGAAAGATCTATTTCTTCCTTCAGTTTGTCAGTGTTTTCCTCATGTATTTTGGGTCACCCTAATTAGGTGCATAAATATTTATTATTGTTATTTCTTCCTAGTGGATTGCCTCTTTTATTAATATGTACTATCCCTCCTTGTCTCTAATGACAGCTTTGTTTATAAGGCTACATTATCTGATCTACTGATCTAAGTAGAGCTACTCTGGCTTTTTTTGTTGTTGTTGTTACTGCTTGCATGGAATATCTTTGTCCAGTCTTTCACTTTCAATCTATTTGTATCCTTAGGTATATAGTGAGCCTCTTATAGACTGCATATAGATGGCTCGTATATTTTATCCATTCTGCCTGCCTGTGTTTCTGATTGGGCAGTTTATTCCATTAACATTTAATGCTATTGCTGTAAAAGCAGTAATTAATTCACTCATATTACTCTTTGGCTTTTATATGACCAATCTTATATATATATACATCACTCTTTTTACACTTTTAGTTACTTTTGCTAATAACCCTCATTTATAGCCTCTTTTCCAAAGCTCTCTTTCATGTCTTTTCCCTTCTGCCTGCAGAATTCTCTTTAGCATTTCTTGTAGGGCCTCTCTATTGCTAATGACCTCTTTCAGTTTCTGTTTAACTGTGAATATCAAACTTTTCTCTCATTTTTGAAAGACATTTTTACCCAATATAAAATTCTTACCTGGCAGTTTTTATCTTTCAGTGTCTTAAATATATCATAGCACTGACTTCTCATGTCCATGTTTTCTAATGGGAAATCAGCACTTAATCTTATCAGGAATCACTTGTATGAGATGACTGGATTTTCAGAGTTCTCTCTGTATCTTCATTTGACATTCTGATTAGTATGTGTCTTGGAGCATGTTTGTTCATATTTATACTGTTTGGAGTGTGTTTTGCTACTTGGATATGTATATCTAGGTCTTTCAAAAGATTTAGGAAATTTTCTACCATTATTTCCTCCTCCAATATTCTTTCTATGCCTCTTACCTTCTTTTGTCTTTCATTTATACCCATGACACATATGCTTATGCACTTCTTGATATCAATCACTTCCCTAAGTCTCTGCTCAATTTTTCCATTATTTTTTCTATCTGTTCTTCATTCTGATTGCAGAACCCTGCCTTCTATGCCCATAATCCTTTCATCTGCTTCTTAAAGTCTGCTGTTGTATGCTTCCTGGGTATTTTTAATTTAATTTATACTGACTTTCATTCCCATAAAATCTGTTACTTTTCATTGCATGCTTTCAAATTCTTCTTTCTCTCAATGTCTTCCTAATATCCTTATTCTCTTTAGTCTGTTCATTGAATTTATGAACATTGTATTAGTCAGCCAAAGGGGTGTTAATGTGAAATACCAAAAATGGGCTGGTCTTTATAAAGGGTATTTATTTGGGGTAAAAGTCCACAGTTATCAGGCCAGAAAGCATAAGTTTCTTCTCTCACCAAAGTCCATTGCCACGTGTTGGAGCAAGACAGCTGCCAACGCTTGCCAGGGTTCAGGCTTCTTGGGTTCCTCTCTTCCCAGGGCTGTGTTTCTCTCCAGGCTTAGCTCCTGTTTCCTCCACAAGGTCATCTGTAGATGATCAGGCAAACGGCTCGCTTCTCTTCTCCTTGGGCCTTCTCTCCAACATCAAACTACTTCTCAGAAACTGCTTCCTCTGTCCGTTGCCTTGCCTTTTATATTCGATTCCTCCACTCACCAAGGGGTGGGGCTCAGTGCCCTACTGACATGGCCCAGTCAATGCCCTAATCATAACTTAATCGTGCCCAGATTTACAGATCAGTTTACAAGCATGATCCAATTACGATTTTGGAATTCATAATTACATTAAATTGCCAGAGAGCTACAAATGTGTTTTGATGACCATCTATAATTAGTTGTCTCAACACCTGTATCTCATCTGGAGGTTGAATTTGTTCCTTTGACAAGGCTATATCTTCCTGTTTCTTATAATGGCTTGTAATATTTTATGGTGTTTTGGAATCTGATTTTCTTGGTGTGTTTATTCTAGACTCAGGTTTTCTCTTGAGCCTAGAGATTTTTGTTAATCACTTCATGCTAATGTTTCTCTTTGACACTTGGTTCAAATTATTTTAGACATTTATGATATCTCTTGTTTAATCAGAATTTTTCCACCCTTATTCATCTGATTCTTTTCCTGAGTATATTGTACAATTTTTGAGATTGTAGTATTTGTATGTGCACTAATTTCATCACCAGGAGAAAGCTTCCTTTCCCCTGTTTCTCCTTTGGGAATATTAATCAGTTCTGAATATTTTTTATTTACCTCTAAGTATTTTTAACTCTCCTTTTGTTTTCTCTATCTGTTATTTCCTGGAGAGTTAATTTTGGAGTAGGATTCCCTTAGGGACAGCTTACCCAGACTGTTTTCCCCACCAAAACAGGTCCCAGAATCCACCATAAGTATATTGATCATTTCCAATCTACCTATGGACTAGACCCAAAAAGCTGCCAAATTTTTCTTTAGTTCTCTTAATCTGTACTTTCCTGACCGACCCAGCAAGTGGTTCTCTTTGCCCTTCAGCCAGCTATTCTTCATAACTTTAAGGTGTTGCTGTGTTTTTAATTCTTGGCTGCCTTAGTACCTGTTGGGGGAATGGTTGGGAATGAAGCTGCCAGCCTAGCCTCATTGAAACTTTTCTGCAAACCCCAGTCCCTGTGATTTGTGTTCTTGAGTCAACTGCCACTAGCTTAGCTGGGACTTGTCCCCTTTGACTGTGGAAGGGTCCTTCAGTGAGCTGTTCCCCACTGCTCCTAGAAGGTGCTGTGTCTTTAAGTTCACCACAACACTCTGCCTGAGTTTGAAATAAGGGATGCCCTTTACTTTTTGGACTGGGTGGGCTTAATCTGGCAGTTTCCCCTAGAAAGAGGTCAAACTCCACCCACCTTCCCCTCCCTCCTGGGAAAGGGTAAGGTCAGTAACTGGAGATGACTTTCTTTGCTGAGCAGGCTTCCCTAAGAAAATATTCAACCTTTAAATCACTCAAAATAAATAAAAAAATGGTATCAGTATTCATGGCCTTGTTTAATATGGATAACAAGAGACAAAATACAAGGCCCAACATAGGTAAGGGTCATACAGAAGACACTTGAATAAGGTAGGTAATGTAAAAACTCTGCACTCAGTGTTAGGGAAAACTATAACTAAACCTCACCCATTCTCCCAGCAGGTGAAGGATCTCTGGATAAAATTTCTTGTCTCAATGAGTGACATTGGCTATAGTGGCTGAGGATTCAATTGAGAATTTATAATCCACATAAGAATCCCAGGCTTGTCTGCTGAGAGAAAGTCCACATGGAGTAACATTGACAAACCAGATATGAGAGTAATGAAGCCTTCTTGGACATAGAGCCCAATGGAGATTTCAGGTGACTGCAACCATCACCTGACTTTAAATTCAAGGGTGAACTCTGCCCAGAGAACTTCCCTACTCATTCCAGTCACTCCAAAGCAGATGAAAGATAATAATAATTTTTGTTTTAAACCACTAAGTTTTATAGAACTTTCTTACAAGTCATTAGATGCAAACAAGATTTGATTTAAAGTATATAATAGGTTTTATTTTATGAAATATGACAAAAGTATAAAATTAAAAATAAATAAAGTACATGGTAGAGATCTTTTAGATAATTATTAAAATAAAAAAAAACAGTGTGGATACTGTCTTATCTGATAGAAGGAAAGCATAAACAGACAAAAATAATTAAAAATAAAAGAGTGAGTTGAAGGGAATATGGAGAACATTGTGCTGGTTGAACCCCAAATCTCAGCAGAGTTGCAACACTTATTCTAAGTTCATTGGACTGACCCAGGACAACCAAGAAGGAGATTATCATGGGCAATGCTCATCCAAAGGAACAGAGAGTGTCTGCAACTGCAAGCAAGACAGTTCTATCCAGCTTCCACATAGAATCTAAGCCCCTCTCAATTAGAAACAGTGGGCATGACCATCCCTAATCTTCAATATTGGGGAATGACCAATGGACTAAAGTAAACTAATTATTTTTATTAGACTTATTCTAGAAATAGAAGAACTCTTATCATTGATATAAAGATAGTGGCCACCAGAGGTTCTGAAGGGAGGAGGAGGGAAAACTAGTTGTAACATTGGGCCATTTTTGGGACATTGGAATTGTCCTTCATGGCATTGAAATGACAGATATAGGCCATTTTAAATTTTGTCAAAACCTATAAAATCATGCAGAGCAGAGTGTAAACTATAATATAAACTGCATTCCATGGTTAGTAGCAATCTTTCAATATGTATTCATCAATTTTAACAAATGTACCACACTAATGAAAGATGTTAGTAATGTGGGGAAGTGTGGGAAGAGGAGGGGATGAGCCATAGGGGAACTTATATTTTTTATGTAACATTAACGTAATCTAAACCTTCTTTAAAAATAAAAAAAATATTTCAAAAAAATAAAGCACTAGATAAAATGGTAGAAGTAAATCTAAATACAACAGTTCTTTCAGCAAATGTAAATAAAACACAATGCTCCGTGTAAAAAGCTAAATACTCTAGAGAAAGATTATTCTTAGCTAGGCATACATGAAATTTAGTTTCAGAATATGTGAAAATTAAAGCATGAGAAAAATTACATCAGGAAAATGTCAACTTAAAGGAAAACTGATTGAGCTCTGGCAATATTAAACAAAGCAGAATTTAACGCAAATGCATTAGCAATTATTAAGACACTTGCAAGCACAATATAAGAGATGTACATTTATTAATCATCATGCTGGTCATTCTCTCTTTATTTTCAGATATTTTCTTTGTTCTTACTCTTCTCTAAACTTTAGCTAGGGATACTACATTCTCCATTATCATGAGGCACATGGTTTTCTACAGGAAAACCTTCTCTGAATCCCTGGTAGAATATTGGAAGGATGTAGCACAAAACCAGCATATTCCTGCATCTCTTTGTTTCCCTTAGGGTCCCTAGCATTACCTGTGACTCACATTGCTACTAGGTCTTATGGCTAGACACTGTATCCATGGTTCTGAATCATGCCTGCCAATCCCCACACTGGTTCCAAATTCTTAAGGAAGGCCTTGTCCATGGCTCCAGGAAACTGCCTTGTTCAGGAGTTTCTCCATTTCCCAGGACAGAGGGAACTTCATGTGGTTGCTAGTCTCAGGTTGATTCATTTTTCTTCATTTTACTCCTTGTTTCATCCATCTTATGAAATAAAGTATCCAAAGTCCATTCCCTCTGTTTGAAATAGCAAGAGTGGTTTCCATTTTTATATATTGACTCCCATAAAAACTTCCTGATTTGCAGATGGAGAATCCAGGCACAGAAAACTTAAATTATTTTATTTTATTTTTTGCTGTCATTATAGTCTCCCATCAGTGTCCCCACTCTACTCACACTCTACTCCCAACACACACATTGATCATATAGTATGTCCTGCTACCTTAGCACCTATGAGGGCTACCCTCTGCAAATACACAGGCATATTCTCACATATCCCTGGGACTTCCCCTGCATGAGTTATCTTACTGTTTTTTGAAGTATACGCATCAAGGAATTTTTTCCATCAAATGATAGTTCATCAAAAATTTAAATTAATTACAATTTTAAAAACCATTAAAATATTAATAACATGTGTTTTAAAAGTAAGCAGGTTATTTGAAATCACCATTTAAAAACACAATGAGAACTTACACTTTCAGATCTGGCATATAAAGCATTTGGAAATCATCATTACAATCCTTACAACAGAAAAAATAATAAAAAATAAAAAAATAAAAATAAAAATGAATGCCTTTCTTGGATGATCAGAGGATTGATGTCCACCCATATTTCAGGAAAGGTAGGGATATCTATACAGTCATAGGCAAGATCTGCCTCTTTAGAGTAGAAGCTGCTGTAACCAAAATCTGGTAGTAATGACAATTTTCATAAATTGCTGCAGAATGATTGTAGACCATCCTGAGATTGGAAAATCAATAGGATTGAAGTTTTCACTCCCCTCTCCTCTTCCCCATTTTCATGTGGAATAAGGACTAGGATCCCTGCCCAGTTCTCATAGTGAAGTGTCAAGAGAATCTCCTGTGGCTCTGATAGTGAGAGGAGAATAACCATTGTGAAATAAGATCAGAGATTTCTACTTAATAAAGGATTATTCTTCAGGGGAAAGATTTCACCAAAGTCTTATCCCACCTGGAGGAAAGATAAAGAGTATTTTTGGTACTCCAGGCCCCTCTAGTATTTCCATCTCATTAAATAAGGAGGAAGTAGGGATAGAGAGAAAACTAAGAAATATTTCTGAAGATCATGAATGAGGGATAAAGCTGCACTGAATGGCTAAAATTTAATTATAATATTTTGTAGAATGTCTTCACCTCCACATCTTATCAGCACATAAATAGCTCCAATACAATAAAAGTGGAATATAGCTAAAAGGGTTATAAGACAAAGACCTTATCTAAGGGTATAGTAAACAATATGCAGGAGTGGATGATTCTTGTAAGCAGAGAGATAGAGCTATAAGAATGAGTTGATAAGAAAGGATCAAAATTAAATACACAGGGACCAGATGTGGCTAAAGCAGTTGAGCACCTGCCTCCCACATGGAAGGTCCTGGGTTCAGTGCCCCATGCTTCCTAAAGAAGACAAATAACAGCAGACAATGAGAAGACATGAGCAAAAATGAGCAGACAATGAGTAAAAACAAAGAACAGACAATGAGCAAAATCAATGAGCAAGACAATGAGAAAACAATGAACAGAGGAGAAGCAAAAACAAACAAGGAAGGAACAGATGTGGCTCAAGCAGTTGAGCACCTGCCTCCCACATGGGAGGTCCTGGGTTCAGTTCCTAGTGCCTCCTAAAGAAAAAACAAGCAGACAAAGGACAGACAATGAGCAAAAAACAATAAGTAGACAATGAGCAAACACAGCAAGCAATAATGAGCAAAAACAATGAGCAAATAGATGAGAGTGCAATCTCAGGGGGAAAAAATTAAATACATAACCCATGATCATGGATTATATAGTTAATATTGTTAAGATGTCAGTATTTAACTGACATCTTAACTACCAAAAACCAATCTACATATTAAATGCAATTCCTATCAAAAGCTCAGTTATTGTTGTTGTTTTTTCTTTTTTCTTAAAAGAAATGGAAAGGCCAATCCTCAATTTCATGTAGAATCACAAAGACCCCAAATCAATCTTGAAAAAAGATGAACAATGTTGGAGATATCACACCTCTCAATTTCAAAACTACAACAAAGCCACACTTACCAAAACAGGATGGTACTGGCAAAAATATAGACCTATAAATCAATGGATTAGACCACCTTTCAGTGGTCAATTGTCTTTCTACAAGAGTGCTAAGATCACACAATCAAGAAAGAACATTTTCTTTAAAATTTGATGCTTTGAAAACTGGATATCCACATGCAAGAATTAATTTGAAACTATACCTCAAAACATATACAAAATTTAACTCAAATTGTATCAAATATCTAATCATAAGACCTAAAACCACAGAACATTTAGAAGAATACAAAGGGGAAAAACCTAATGACTTTGGATGTGGTAGTAATTTTTTACATATGAAACCAAACAGGATCAAAAAAAGGAAAAATATATAAGATGGTCTTCATCAACTAAAAAAATTTTTTCTCTAGAGGATGTTATCAAGAAAGTGAAAAGATAACCTACAAAATGGGAGAAATAGTTGCAAATCATGTACCTGATAAAGTTTTATTATCTGGAATATAGAATGAAATTCTAAATATCAACAACAAAAAGACAAATAAACTAATTTAAAAAGGACAAAGTTCTTAAATTGGCATTTATCCAAAAAACATATAAAAATTACCAAGAAGCACATGGAAATATGCTCAGTATCATTAGTCGTCAAGGGAAAGCATATCAAAACCACAATGAAATATCACTTCACACACAATAAGATGGCTAAGTTTTTTTTTTAAATGGAAAGTTACAACTGTTGATGAGGATCCAGAGAACTAGGACCCTAGCACATTGTTGGTGGGAATGTAAAATGTTACATTGAATCTGGAAAAAAGTTTTTGGGGATTCCTTAGAAGTTTAAATAAAGATTTGTCATATGGCCTCACAAACCCACTTCTAGTTATTAAATTCATTCAAAGATATGAAAACAAAGATATTGTGTATACTTTGCCACAATAAAAGATATTGTGTATACTTTACCACAATAAAAATTAATAAGGAAAAAAACCCACCATGAGAGAAATAAAGATAACTTATTGTGGCTTTATCTGAAGACTGCACACAGCAAGAAAGTAATCAGTGAACTTGAATACATTAATGGAAATTTCCCAAACTGAAGAATTAATTGAAAAGGAGAAATATGTGATAATACCAGGAGACAACATCCAAAAGTGCAGAACAGTTTCAAAAGAGATAGTATAACCATAATTTGAATATCAGTGTGAAGAAGAGAGAAAAAGATAGAAAATATTTAATAATAGCCAAGAACTTTCCAAAATTAATCACAGGAATCAGACCACAGTTTCAGGAAGCTCAGAACTGTGCATGGAGAATAAGTAACAGTAACAACAACAAAATCTGTGTCCCAATTTGCAGAGAACCAAACTCAAAGAATAAACTTTGAAAGAAGCCAGAGAAAAAGACCTATCTATACAATAATAAAGATAAAAATTTCAACAGACTCCTTGTGCTAAACCATAAAAAAAGAATGGTGTAGAGTGAAATATGTAAAGTGATGAAAGAAAAAAAAATCATTACTCTAATGCTGTATATTTAGGGAATGAGCCTTCAAAAGTGAAAGAGAAATTAAGGCTTTCTCTGAAAACAAAAACTGAAGATTTTGATCACTATAAAATTTGTCTTGCAAAAATATTGATTGAAGTTCATCAGGGAGAAGAAAATGATATAGGTCAGAAGCTTTATCTATTTGAATAAAGAAATAGCATCAGAAATGTAATATGTGGTAAGAAAATACATACTTTTGTTTTTCTATGCCAATTAATTTAGAAGATATTTATTCAAAAATATATTATTAACAATATATAGGGTGGTAATACCATATGTGTCAAGAAAGTAAGCACTGGGTATCAATCACAGTGGAGAAGCACTACTGCATGAAGAATGACCAAGATCATGAGTATGCAGCCACCAAGAATAGGAGTCCAAACACTTCTTTCCAGTCTATGGTACAGGCATTGTAGTCATGAGAGAAGGCAAATCACACACAAGCACTGTTTGGAGCAATGCTATATTCATATAGAGAAGAGATAGATGAAGGTTCCACTATAATAGTAGATGTCATTATCCCATAGCTAGCAGCTTCCTCCCAACAGTTGATGCAAGGCAATGACCTGCACACACTCCTCTTGTTTTGTAGTGGGGAATCCACAATCTCTTCTCACTGGGAACAGATATATAAGTGGGATTTAACAGGTGCTATATAATGGTAATGCCAGAGCAGAACAAAGTTCACTGTGGTCCCAGAAAGAGGAAGGATAACCCTATAAGGAAGAAGAATTGGGTCATGAATAATGTCAATGCCTAGCCTCTAGGCAGTGAATTAGGTACTGTTCCTTGCCCAGGGCTATTACTAGGCATGCCTGGAAAGGGACTGCAAGTCATTAGAGGATTGCTTCCCCAACAATCCATTCCCTGACCCTTACAGGTCTACAGCAAATATGTTTTCAACAGCATGTTACACTAGTAAGACCAGTGGTCACCTCAGATTTGAAGGCAGAGATAGGTGCAATGCACTACCTGAATAATCTGAATAGCAAGGGCTCATTCAGACTTTCATCCAGCTTGACACAGCATTTAACTGGGGCCAATAGGAGAACAATTACCAGGGGCAGAATAAGGTTTTCTGGGAGGAGCGTTCCCAACCAAAAACCCCAGATGCTGGGGTTAACTCGGTCAAATAAGGCAAAAGAGGAGTTTAAGGGAGATTTCATCATTTAAGATGGCAGCCATTACAATTAAGCATGTATCATTTTTTTGTTCAGTTTCAAACAAATTATTTATGTAGACAGAATGTGATGTATTTTCAATAGCAGGGCCACTCCTTTGTTTTAATATCAGAGAAACAAGAGCTATCTGGTTATCTATTTAATGAGTCTTGTTAATTTTGAATTGCTTGGAAAGTAGCAGCAGCTATTTCCTCCAGAGTCAGAGACAAGTTACAAGCCATTTGTTCTAGGGCATTTACACTTAAGCCAATTATAAGGACTAGGACTACAGAATAGAAACACCTGTTCAATTTTCTTCCCAAGAATGTATTTTAGGGAACCCTATGATGGGTAGGTATAATGAGGTCATTATCAACATTCATGGTATGTATTCATGTTCTGATACCTCAGAATCCCTCTCCTGGCGGGAGATACTCCAATGTCTAATGATATCCACAAAGGAAAACAAATCCTCATGAAGCACAGGTGACATGCACCAGGGATTTGTTGTTATATTATTCAGTAGGCCAATTATAAGTCTAGTGAGTCTGATTTTTCAATGAAGTGATGGTGAGTGAGTGACTGCAATCATCACCTCATCCAAAGAGCCAATATGAGTTGGCAAACCTGTTTTCCATGTGAGGGCCACTTCCACTCATGTCATAAGTGTTATTAAAGCAGAGAAAAACAGGGGAAGTTTGTAACTGCACATGCAGTAATGGAGTGGCTTGGTGAGTTTACCCTCTGATCATTTGGGGTAAACTGGTATCATTGTTCACTTGCCTAAGCTGCCACAATGGAGGTCCCACTAAGAGAAAAGTTATTCTGGTGTGCAGATCCAACATTGCTTGAGGGGATTGCCTCCTGCAACCACTGAACTTTCACCAGGATGTTGCCACTCACATGGTACCTTGTATTTTGATAATGCAATAGAGAGAAAATTTAACTTTCCCACCCACTCCCATAACTCCTAGTACCTCCCAAGCCTCTAAGTGTTCCTGTCCTTTTATTTGTGGTGAGGTTGCCAAGGTATTGAGATTCAAGCTGTCTGTTCAAGACCAGAGGTTATAACTTTAGATGAGAACCAGAATCCCCATGGCTGACCCAACCCTTCCAGCCTTGTTTATCTAGTCTGGAAAGAGAAATTACATCTTAAACAAATTTAACATGTCCTATAACATTGTCCTCTTAGACTGAGGCATCAGATAATCCTGACATCGCCATAGGAGCCCAATTTCCTTGGTAATTGGAAGGGAGACACCCAGGGCAATATATCTTCCAGATTGGAATCTGAGTGTCTTGTATGGGGTGTTAGCAATGCCAGAAATGCAAATGACCAGAAAAAAATATATTAAATTTGCTCTTCTGTTATCCAAATAAAATAGCTAAACATTGAGATTCACAATTTATTGAACACATTTCTTCAATAATGTTTGCCAGTTAATTGAAATTAATATCAACCCAGATTGTACTGTGAATTAAGTCTTTGTCTATTGGTATTCAGTTTCATCTCTTCACAAAGACATCAGTCATATTGTATTAAGGCACAACCTAATCCAGATTGGCCTCATTTTAGCTAATAAAATCCTCAAAGATTCTGTTTCCAAATAGGATCACATTCACAGAACTGAGTGTCAGGATTTGAACATATATATATAAATATAAATTTTGTGGACACAATTCAATCACTACCAGAGGTTAAGGCATCATTTACTTATCAAGAAATAAATTCCATTCAGAAGAGCAACTAAAAGGATCACATATCTAGAAATAAATCTATACGAGGATGTAAAAGCCTTTTATACAGAAATCTACAAAATTTTGATAAAAGAAATAAAAGAAAAACCAAGGAAATGAAAGGACATTCTGTGTTCATGTTTTGGAAGACAAAGTATTGTTAATATGTCAACCCTATCCAAAACAAATTATACATTCAATGCAGTCCAAAGCAAAATTTGAACAACTTGTTTGCAGAAATGGAAAATCAAATCATCCAATTTATATGCAAAGTTAGGTGACCCTGAATACCTAAAGCCATCTTTAAAAAGAAAAATGAAGTTGGAGAACTCATACTTCCTGATCTTAAAACTTATTACAGGGGAAGCAAATGTGGCTCAAGCAATTGGGTGCCTGCATGGGAGATCCCAGGTTTGGTTCCCTGTGCCTCTTAAAGAAAGTGAACAAGTCAGTGCACTGACATGATGGGCTGTCTTTGGAAGCTTTACACAAGATGACACAATGAGGATACACAATGAGGAAACACAATGAGAGACACACCAAGCAGGGAACTAATGTGGCTCAAGTGATTGGGCACACCCCTCCCACAATAGAGGTCCCAGTTTTGGTTCCCAGTGCCTCCTATAAAAAGGTAAGCAGACACAGAGAACATGCAATGAAGAGACAGAGAGCAGACAGTGAGTACAAAAAATGGGGGGAGGGGAGAATTAAATAAAGGAATAAAAATCTTAAAAAAGAAAAATTTAAAAATCCATAGTAATCAAAACAGCATAGTACTGGCACAAGGACAGTTATGTAGAACACTGAAATCAAACTGAGAGTTCAGAAATCAAACCTTACATTTATGGCGTACTGATTTTTGACAAGGCGCTGAAAACAAATCTATTGGGAAGAATAGTATCTTCAGTAAATGAGGCTGAGTGAACTGGAAAAAAACAGAAGGAAGACCCCTACCTCATTCCATATACAAAAATCAAGTCAAAATTGATCAAATGCATAAAAATAAGAGCTAGAGTCATCAAACTCCTAGAAGAAAACATAAGGAAGCATCCTCAGGACTTAGACTTAGGTAATGTTTTCTTATAATTTATACACAAAGCTAAAGCAACAAAAGAAAAAATAGGTAAATGGGATGTAATCAAAACAAACAGAAAAGAATGTTTGTGCCTCAAAGGAATTTATCAGGATAGTAAAATGACAGCATACCCAAAGGGAGAAAATATTAGGAAACTAAATATATGATAAAGATTTAATATCCAGAATCATAAAGAAGTCCTTTTACTTAACAAACAAAAAAAAAA
>JAQZBX010006392.1:34296-53438 GCA_029593785.1 Cabassous unicinctus | reverse complement strand
TTCCCTAGGAGGAAGAAGGGTCTGGCTGGCAGCAGAGAGTGGTTTCTTTTCAGTGAGTTTGGCCAGCTGATCCCCTTTGAATCTAAAAAAAATAAAATAAAAATCCCCAACCAGCACTGAAGCAGCATCAGGGATGGGGGAAGGGTATCTGATCAGACAGGCTGTCAAACCCAGCTGCTCTGGGAAAGAGGAACTAGGTTCAGAAGGGGATGGTGATAATTGCCTAATCAGTCCTGATCAGGCAAACCGTTGTTATGAACCTAGCTCACTTGAGGGAACTGGGGCAGAAAAGCCAGATAAGCTTTCAGAAGACTACTTAACAGGTTAAGCAGGTTTAGCTCAGGGAAAAAACTGTTGCCTTGCATATATGAGGTCCCTGGTTTGATTCCTGGTACCTACTAAGAGAAGGGATCCATAGAGTGATCCACAGTGTTATCAAGCACCCAACTGGAACCTTATGATAGGGAGCATATAGATGGAGATTTTTTGTTGTTGTTAGATTTAGGTTTTACGATCTGTTATTTTTTTAATCAGGTCTTTCTCTTTTTTTCTTTATTTTGTTTTCTAAAACTAGGTACCTCACCTGAGGAGGGTAGCCTGCAGATTGATTAATTGATCAGCAAAGCTGCCTTTGAAGCACCCAAGGGCCCTAATAGTGAAGACTGTCTCACCAGACTTGTTTTTGTTGTTGTTGTTCTGGTTTGTTTCTTGTTTGTTGTCTTTTCTCCTTCTTTGTTTCCCTTTTTCTTTTGCTTCTCTTTTCTATGTAAATCAATTTTTTTCTTTCCTTCATTTTTCCATCTTCTGTTTTATATTGCTTTCTTTTCATTCCACCTCTTCTGAGGTCTTCATTTCTTCTTTCTCTCTCTCTTTTTTCTCTCTATTATTTTTGTCCTTTACTTTCCTTCTCATCTTTCTGGCATTTTAATTCACTCTATTTTATTCTCTATTATTTTCTAATTTCATTTTTTCTATTCCACCTTTTTAGTGTGATTCTTTTGTATTTATTTTTGATTTTTAATTGTATTACATATTTCTTTCCTGCCTCTTGTATTGTTCCTCTTCTACCTTTATTAATATTAATAATATTATTTTTCTCTTCTTCTCTCTTTCATTTTCACTGGTCCTATTATTTTTTCAGGGGAACACAGACAACTGCAAAGATATAAAATAAGAGGAACCAAGTATCAAAAAGAAATCTTGATACACCCACACACAAAAATAAAATAAAATCATAGCGTAGAAAGAGAAACTAACCAAATGAATAAGTCCATCAATATAAACAGTTGCCTAGACTACAAGAAAAAAAAATTATAAGCCATATTAAGAAACAAGAAGACATTGCTCAGCCTAAGGAACAAATTAGAAAAACGGGACATGCATATTGTGGACATCTAATCAGGGATGCCCAAACAAATATCATGAATCAACTTAATGAAGTAAAGGTAGGATAAAGGATATTAAGAAGACACTAGGCCACCTATTCTACTCCTCCCTCCCCCTCCCCACAGAACCCATGGCAATCCCCAAGCTTCACACCTTGAAGAACAAGACTCATATTTCCTCGCAACAACATTGTGGTCTTGAAGTACTGGCACTTCCTCCCGTATTAGTCACTGCTTATGCTCTTGATAGACATCTGCCATTCTATTTGAGAACAAAGCAGTATCCCTTGGATGGGAGTCCAACACCTTCCCACTCAGCATGTGGGCTTCCACCGACTGATACAACACACTGTGACAAGATGAACACTCACACATTCCATTGAAACCTACCCCAGGTGTGCTTTCTCCCACATATCCCCCACAAGCAACACCCTAATCCAGTAACACTCCACTTCCATATTTGCCAAAAGGACATTGCCAACATTGTAGTTAGGGAGAGGGAGAAACAGATGTAATATGGGGGCATTTTCAGAACTTGGGAATTTTCCAGAATGATATTGCAATGACAGATGCAAGCCATTACATAACTTACAAAATTGTGTGTGATAGAGTGAAAAATACAATGTAAACTATAACCCACACAGTGGCAATCCTTCAAAATGTGTTCATCAACTATAACAAATGTACCACACTAATGAAGGATGTTGTTAAAGTGGGAAAAAGTGGGAAGGGTAAGGAATGGGGTATATGGGAATTCCCTACATTTTTTATGCAACATTTATGTAATCTACCTTTTAAAAAATAAAGTAATATATTTAAAAAATAAGACAATGGGAGAGCATACTGAAAAAAATATGTACTTAAATAAAAAGATAACAGATCTGACAGTGATGAATAGGACAATGCAAGAAATAAAAAATATACTGGAAACACATAACAGCAGATTTGAACAGGCAGAGGAAAGAATCAGCAAAGTCAAAGACAGCATATTTGAATTCAGATAGATAAAAATATTTTAAAAATCCAGCAGAGACTCAGGGATTTGAATGACCAAAAGAAATGTACAAATATATGCATTATAGGCATCCTAGATGGAGAAGATGACAGAAAGGGGGCAGAAGGAGTTTTGAAGAAATTAATGGCTGAAAATTCTGAACTCTTTTGAGGAACATGGCGTAAATGTCAAGAAAGTGAAGCACACCCTAAACAGTATAAATCCTAATAGGCAAAACCCAAGATATGTACTTATTAAATTGTCCTATGCTCAAGACAAAGAGAGAATACTGAAAGGAGCAAGACAAAAGAGATCTATCACATACAAGAGAAGCTCAATAAGACTGAGTGCTATTATCTCATCTGAATCCATGGAGACAAGAAGGCAGTGGTATGACATAGACAAGGTGCTAAAAGAAGTCGAAATAAGGAAATAACAAAGATTAGAGCAGAGTATAATCAAGTGTGTTTCTTTGAGAAGATTCAAAAATTAACAAACCGGTAGCTAGATTAACAATGAAAAAAGAGAGAAGATGCAAATACCTAAAATGGGAAATGAAGGAGATATCACCATTGATCCCACAGAAATGAAGAGTATCATAGGAGGGTACTTTGAAAAAAATTTGCCAACAATATGGATAACTTAGTTGAAATGGACAAATTTCTAGGAAAACAAAAGCAGCCTTCATTTAAGAAGTAATAAATTGATAAACTCAACAGACCAATCAAAAATAATATGATTGAATTAGTCATCAAAAATGTCCCAACTAAGAAGAGACTAGAACCAGTTTACTTCACAGGTAAATTTCTAAACATTCTGGCAAGAATTAACACCAATGCTGCTTAAATGTTTCCAAAAGATAGAAGTGGAGGAAATATTTCCTAGCTCATTCTATGGTGCCATCACAAAGGCTCAAAAAGACACCACAAGAAAAGAAAACTAAAGATTAATCTCTCTAATGAACCTGGACACTAAAATCCTTAACAAAATTCTTACTAATCATATTACACAGCACATCAAACTAATTACAGACCATGACAAAGTGGATTTTATCCTGATATGCAAGGATGGCTCAACCAAGAAAATCAATCAATTTTATACACCACATTAAAAGATCAACAGGAAAACATCACATGATCATCTCTATTGACATGGAAAATGAATTTGACAAAATACAGCACATTTTCTTGATAAAAGACACTTCAAAAGATAAGAATACAAGGAAACTTCAATATGTTAAAGGATGTATCAAACAACCATAGCTATCATCATATTCAATTGTGAAACCTTGAAAGATTTCCCTCTAAGATCTGGAAGAAGACAAGGATGCCCAATGTCACAGCTCTTATTTAATATTTTGTTAGAAGTACATGCTTGAGCACTTAGGCAAGAAAAAAAATTAAAATGTATTGGAATTGGAAAGGAAGAAGTAAAAATTTCACTGTTTGCAGATGACTTAATCTTATACATAGAAAGTGCTGAGAAATCTTCAACAAAACTTGTAGAGCTGATAAATGAGTTCAGTAAAGTTGCAGGATATAAGAACAACACAAAGATCAGTAGCATTTTTGTACACCAATAATGAGCAATCTGAGGAGGAAATAAAGAAAAAATGCATTTATAATAGCAGCTAAAAGAATCAAATACTTATTTATAAACTTAACTGAATATGTAAAGGACTTGTATTCAGGAAACTATACAACATTGTTAACAGAAAGCAAAGAACTAAATAAATGGGAAAATATTCCCTGTTCATGGATTGGAAAGCTAAATATCATTAAGATGTCTGTCCTACACAAGTTGATTAACAAATTAAACACAAACCCAATAAAAATACCATAGCATTTTTTTTACTGAATTGGGGAAGCTAATTCTGAAAAAGAAAATAAAATAGGAGCAATCACGCTACTTGACTTTAAAACATACTACAAAGATATAGTGTTTAAAATTGCATGGTATAGGCAAAAAGATAAATGTACTGATTAATGGAGCAGAACTGAGAGTTCTGATGTAAAACCTTGCATTTACAGTCAACTGATGTTCTATAAGGCCACCAAGCCCACTCAACTGGCAGAGAATGGCCTCTTCAAGAAATGGTGCTTGGAGAGCTGGATATCCATATCCAAAATAATGAGGAAGGATGACATTCTCATGCTCTATACAATATATAATTCAGGAAGGATAAAAAATCTAAGTATAAAACCCAATTCCATAAACATCCTAGCAAATAATAAAGGGAAGCATCTATGAGAGCTTGTAATAGGAAATGGTTTCATAAACTTTACACCCAAATCAAGAGCAATGAAAGAAAAACTAGGTAATAGGACCTTCTCAAACTTAAAAACATTGCACTTCAAAGGAGTTTTCAAGAAAGTGAAAAAGCAGGGTGCTCAAAGGGAGAAAATATTTGGTAAAAATCTATTTCATAATGGCCTAATGACCAGCATATATAAAGAAGTTCAACATGTCAAAAACAAAAAGACAATCAACCTATTTAAAAATTGGTAAGAGATTTGAATATACACTTCTCCAAAGAAGAAACAGAAATGGATAAAAAGCACATGTAATGGTGCTCAACATCATTATCTATTAGAAAAATGCAAATCAAATCTTAAAAGAGATATCATCTTACACCCATTAGAATGGCAGCTATTAAGTAAACAGATGATTAAAATTGTTGGAAAGGATGTGAAGGAAAGGGATCACTTATTCATTTTGGGGGGGAATGTATAATTGTGCATGCACTTGGGAGGACAGTTTGGTGATTCCTCTGGAAGCTAACTATAGAACTGCCATATGATCCAGCAATCCCACTCATGGGTATATACCCAGAAGAATTGAAAGCAGGGACTCAAACATATATATGCCTACCAATGCACATAGCAGCATTATTCACTATTGTCAAAATTTGGAAGTAACTGAAATGTCCATCAACAGAGGAATGGATAAGCAAACTGTGGTGTAAACATACAAAGGACTATTATTCAGTTGTGAGAAATTCAGGATTAACACACAGGATAACATAGATGAATCTTGAAGACCCTATGTTGAGTTAAGTGAGCCAAGCACTTAAGGAGAAATATTATATCACCTCTCTGATATGAATTCAGCAAATTGAGCAGACTCAGATAGCTAGAGTCTGGAAGATAAGCTATCAGGAGACAGAAAGGAGTATAGGGTGGTGAACTGATGCCCATACAGGCAAAATCTTTGATAAGGTTGAAGGCTGCTTTTGGGTAGTGGATGGGTGTGAGAGAGGAATGATGGTGTTAGGTGGTATTGGTCTGTGAGGCACAGTTGGGGAGGAGGGCTGAGTTGGAATATCCATGGAAATGGGGGTAGGGTTGGAGAAAGGAGGAGTTGAACTTTGTGGATTTATGGGTCTGTGGTTAAAACTAAAATTTTGGGAATTTTCTTTTAACAAATATGGCATGGGAGGGTTTCCAGTGTAGAGCTTCACCTGTGGGGGTGTGTGTGGGGGGTGTATGGGATAGGGCAAACCCAGACCATGCTTCTATGGAATATGTAAATGTTCCTCTTGTCAAAGTGTGTTATCTCAGTGGGTAGAGACCCAAACAATAAAGAAGAAAATAATAAATTCCCAGCCTGGGGAGTCATACCATGTTCTCATTTAGAGGGAAAAGAATCCCCTGAGAACTTAGGCAGTACCTAATAAAAGAAAACAGACCAATAAATCAAAACCTCAATATTATTGCAAGTAAATATGAATCATAATCTTAAAAAATTGAAACTTAGTTTTTGCCATAAGTGCTGAGGGGAGTGAGAGGGTCATATAAATAAATGGATTACAGGGGATTTTTAAGGAATTAGAATTGTTGTGCATGATCTTGCAATAACAAATACAGGCCATTCTAAATTTCATCAAAACCTTTAAAAGTGTACATTCTAAAATGCAAACTATAATGTAAACTATTGACCATGCTTATAAGCAAAGTTTCAGTATTTGTATATCAATTGTAACAAATATACCACCAATGTATAAAATGGTATTAATGGGGGATTGGAAAAAGGGGAGATTGTTGAGTATATAGGGATACACTATATTTTTATGTGACTTTTCTGTAACCTAAAGCATTTTTGAAGATAAAATGTAAAAAAAAAAATAAGACATTGGGGATATATACAGAATAAAATGTCACTGTAGATACAAGACAACAGATCTTTCAGTGATGAAAGGCACAAGGTATATTTTTTAGATTATTGCATTTTTAAAATTTTATTTTTGTATTTTATTATTTTTAAAACTATTATTATAATATCATTTTCTTATTAATTTTAATTGGTTATATTATTGCCTTCATTTCTGTAGAGATTGAAATGAATCCGCATTTCCATCTGTGTCAATGGATAATCACTGGTCTGGGGTCTCAGTGATGGGGGATTTATTGGGATGGCCATAACTCTAAGGCATATGAGTATTTTAAATTGCTCATTAGGCATTTTCTTAGTAGGTGGAGTTCCACACAATAACCAAATGAAGATTGAATTCCCATCATGGAGAGTTCTGGTATATTCTCTAATAGGATGACAAGAATCCCTGAGTACAAGGACAATGCCTAAGGAAGGAAGACAGACCATTATTCCAGTCCCTTCATATTGATAACAGTACTCATAAAAAGTTCTTGTTCACAACTATTCTTGCGAAATTGAAATATAACTTAGTATTTTATATTGGCTAAGAATTACCTCCTCAAACCCTCCTTGTTGCACTAATATGGATACTTTCTAAGCCAAACTCAGCATATAAATGCACTAACTTCCGACTGGTGTGGGGCATAACTCCCAGGGATAAGCCTCCTTGGTACTGAGGAATTATCACCAAGCATCAACTAGCAATGAATCTGAAAACAGACTTTGACAAAAAGGGGGAAGTATTAAATACAAATGAGTTTTTGAGGCTAAGAGATTTCAAAGTGAGTCTTAAGTTTATTCCAGAGATTATGCTTATGCATGTCCAGCAAGATCTCATTGACTGCCACAGTAAACAGTGCTTCAGTAGGGCTCCTGTGCACTATAGAGATATCCAGGCATTACGTAGGTCAGAAAGCTCAGGAATTCAGCATCCTGTCAGTGGGTCTTACTTTGGAATTTATGCTTCTTAGTGTAACAGAGTTTGACTCATTTATAATATCCTTACACATGGTTCTTGCACCCCTTTTATTTGAACCTATAATTATGATGACACATTAAATATTTGTCCCAGAGTCTTAAATCTTTGATCTGTTTATATGTTAGTTGAGCCCTGAATCTCAGCAGAGTTGCAACACCTACTCTCCAGTTCATTTATCTCACACAGGACACCTAAAAATGAGATGTAGATAGACAACACCATCCACAAATCCTCAAGATAAGCGTGTGAATAATGGACTAAAGCAGATGCATTGTTATTCTATTATTGACTTATTATTATTCTAGCAAAGGAAGAGCAATTATCATTGATATAAATGCAGTGAACACCAGAGGTTCTGAGTGGAGGGTGAGGGAAGAATAGGTATAATATGAGAGAATTTTTGGAAATTGGTTTTGTCCTGCATGATGTTGTAATGATGGATGCAGTGCAGCATATATTTACCATAACTATGAATTTTGCAAGACAGAGTGTAAACTATAATGTAAACTATAGTCCACATTTACTAGTAATGCTTCGATATGGGTTAATAAATTGTGACAAAATGTACTACACTAAGGAAGGATGTTGTTAATGAGCAAAAGTGTAGGAGGGGAAGGAAGTGGGGCATATGGGAATCCTCTACATTTTTAATGAAACTTTTATGTAATCTAAAACTTCTTTAAAAATAAAAAAATAAAATATGTTAATATGGTAAAAAAAATAGTGCTCCTATATACTAGCAATGAGTAATTGGAGGAGGAAATCAAGGAAAATTGAAAAATTCCATTTACAATAGCAACAAAAATTCAAATATTTATGAATAAACTTAACCAAAGATGTAAAGAACTTTATTCAGAATCCTGCATAACATTGCTACAAGAAAATAAAGAAGGCTTAAATAAATGGAAGTACACTCAATGCTCATATGTTAGAAGGCTAAATATTAAGATGTCATTTTAACAAAATTCATTTACATATCTAATGCAGTCCCCAACAAAATTCCATTAGCCTAATTTGCAGATGTGGAAAAGACAAATATCATTTTTTTTTGGAAAGTTAAAGGACTCAAAATTACCAAAATATTCTTGAGAAGGAAGAACAAAGCTGGAGGACTCTAACTTCAAGTCTGTAAAATATATTACAAAGCTGCAGTGGTAAAACAGCATTTTACTGTCATAAAGACAGATACAGTGACCAAGGGCATCAAATTGAGAGTTCAGAAATAGGTCCTTATGTCTAAGGTCAATTGATTTTTGACAAGGCTTCTAAGTCAACTCAATGTTGACAGAAATGTCTCATTAGCAAATGTTGTTGGGAGACCCAGATATCCACATATAAAAGAAATAAAGAGGACACCTATCACACACTTCATAGAAAAATTAACTCAAAATGGACCAAAGACTTGAATATAAAAGCTGTATCCATAAAACTCCTAGAAGAAAATGTAGGGAAGGATCTTCCATATCTTATGTTAGAAGATGGTTTCTTAGTCCTTCATCCAAAGCACAAAGTGTTAAATAAATAAATTAAAAAAAAAAAAAAGATAAACAGGACACCCTGTGAATCCAATATAATCTAATATGCATAGAGGGACAGACAAGTTTACAAACATAATCCAATATCTATTTTGGAATTCATAAACATACCAAACTGCCACGCTCCACCCTCTGAATTCCAAAAAGGCCTTACAATATTCAAAAAACCTTATTTCAGTAACAATACTAAGTACAAAATCATATCATAATCTGTTTAAAGAAAAACAGTTTGTCTTGGGGCAAAATCCCATCAGGTGTAGAACTCTGATACTTTCAAAACCATTTATCTGCTTCCAATACACAGACAGACAAAGGATAAACATTTTCATTATCATAAAGAGAAATTGGGAGGGAAACCTGAGTCAAGGTTAATGTACAGTTCAGTATATATGCAGGGCAAACTCCATTCAATTTCAAAGTCTAAGAGTCCTTCTTAACATGATGATTTCTTCTCCCTAGGGCCACATGTATCCCTACCCTCTACACAAGCTTGCCAAACAGTCACTTTATTGGTTCCACCGTCATCAAGCATCTGAGTGGTGACCAAACTCTAGGCCTCACCCTCAAAGAGCATTGGGGTGATTGGCACACCTTAACTGATCTTGGATTAGAGTCTTAACCCCCCTAGTACAGTGAAGTGAAGGAAACATCCTCACTAACCTTTGGCATACAGGCTCAACACTCTCAGAGAAACAAGTTAATCACCTGGACTTCCGTAACCCATGGGGGACAGATACACCCCTCTCAGACCTATAGGGTGGAGAACTTAACTGTTCAAAGCATTTGAGAGAGTGCTCCACCCTCTCTGTAGCCTGCAGTGGCAAAACTCTCCCAAAACATCAGGTGAGAACATCAACCCTCTTCAACTTCTGGGGCAAACTCACCTTCCCTGTACACATGGATGGGGTTCCTCTGTTGGTCCAAGGTGATGTCTTAATTCCAGAGCTCAGCTTCCATGGTTTTCCTCTTAATGCTCTTTCTCCTGCAATGTCTCCTTTACATGTCGCTTTTAGTCCATACAGCTTTCTTAAAAAGCTTGTTGGTTTAGCATGCATTAAGCAGGGGTCCAAGTCACCAGACATTAAGACTTGCCACAAGTCTTCCCTAGAAAACTGCATCTTCTATCCTGATTTACAAGTTCCAAGTTTAGTTAAGTCCTCAAATGGGGCACTATCATTTGGTAGCTTGATTTCCAGAGACTTGGAATTTCCAAAATCAGTTTCTGTTTTCTTTGTGCCCAACAGTTCAGTCATCAGCTTATCTCTCTTGTCCAACATTTTTCTATAAGCTGAAGGGAGAAAACAAACTGCATTCTTGAAATTTACTTCAGAATGTTCTTCAGCTAAATGCCCAGACTTGCCATTTTCAAATTCTGCCTTCCATAAAACTTCAATAGTCAATCTTGACAAGTTCTCTATGACTTTAATACACAGATCACCTTTTTTCCAATTTCCAATAATAGTTTTCACCATTTACTTCTAAGGCACCATAAAAGTCTCTTCAAAGCACTCTTGGCCTCTTACAACAAGCACCTCACAATTCCTCCAAAAAATACCCTTCACCCATTTATAAAACCTTTTCATTATTTTGGTAATTGCAAAAGCACTACCCCCACTCTCGGTTGCCAGATTCTTTATTAGTCAGGAAAGGGATCCTGAGGCAAAACACCAGAAATCTGTTGGCTTTCATAAAGCTATTTATTTGGAGTAGAAGCTTACAGCTACCAGGCCATAAAGCATGTTACTTCCCTCACCAAATTCTGTTTTCATATGTTGGAGCAAGATGGCTGCTGGTGTCTGCCAAGGGTTCAAGCTTACTGAGTTCCTTTCTTCCTGGGGCTCATTTCTCTCCAAGCTCAGCTGCTGTGCTCTTTCCACAAGGCCGGCTGTAGACTATCAGGCAAATGGCCCTCTCCCTCTCCTTTGGGCTTCTGCCATGTCTAAGGAGCCATTGCTATTCCTCTGTGTTCTTCTCCTGTGTGTGTGCTTCCTGGGTTCTGATATCAAAACTCCAACCTTCATTCTTTGCAGAGTGGTTTCTCTGTGAGTCCCCACCCACCAAGTGGGAAGTGATACAATGCCCTACTTACATAGCCCAATCAAAGCCTTAATCATTATTTAACCAAATAAAAGTGAAGCTTCTGAATCCAATATCATCTAATATATCCAGAGGGAGAGACCAGTTTACAAACATAATCAATTATCAATTTTCAGAATTCATAAACAATATCAAACTGCCACACCATGTATTCAATAGGGGTTTAATATTCATGTTATATAAAGAGATAAAATAACACGATAGTAACAAGACAAAAAACCAAATTGACCTATTGGCAAAAGACTGAAAAATAATTTTTCCAAAGAACAAAAGTAAATAACTAAAAATTACTTGACAAGAGGTTCAACATCACTAGCTATTAAAGGAATGCAAATCAAAACTGTAACGAGATACCATTTCACACTTTATAGAATGGTCATTACCAAAAAAACCCCAGAAAACTGCAAGTGCTGCAGAGGATGTAGCAAGATAGGAACACCCCTTCATTGTTGGTAGGGATGCAGAATGGTAGAGTTGCTGTGGAAGAAGGTTTGATGGTTCCTCAGTAATTCAATTCAGGTCTGCCATATGATTTAATAATCCCACTACAAAGTATATACTCAGAACTAAAAGCAGGGATCCAAACAGATATTTGCACAATCATGTTCATAGCAGCTCTATTCACAATTGCCAAAAGTTAAAAAAAAAAAACCTAGTGTCTGTCATCTGATAAATGTATCAACAAAATATGGTATATACATATGGTGGAATACTATTCAATCATAAAAATAAATGAATTATTTATGCTTGTGATAATATGGATGAACCTTGTGGACATTAGTTAGAGTGAAATAAGTCAGACACAAAAGGAAAAATGTTGTATGACCTCACTAATATGAACTAAATATAATGCACAATCTCATGGAGTAAAGGCTGGAATATTGGTTACCAGAATATAGAATGAGGGTAGAGAACGGGGAACTGAGGTTTCATTTGTGCAGAATTTGTAATAATGTTGATTGTAGATGATTGGAAATGGATAGAGGTGGATGGTAGCATATTATAGTGGTTATAATTAGCAGGGTCAATATCAGGGTATGATTGTGATTGAAATGGAAAATTTAAGGTAGTGTATGGCACTAGAAGTAAAGTTAGAGGAAGAATCATGGGACTGTATAGCATAATGAACAGTGTTGTGAACAACAAAGAATTGCAGAAATATAAGAATGGTGTTACATGAATTAGAAAAAATGTACATTAATACTACAAGATCTTAATAATAGAGAGTTATAAGGGCAAAAGCACCCTTAAAGCAATCTATAAACTTAGTGAATAGCAATATATTATTAGTATTATTTTTCAACTAATTGGAAAAAATATTATAAGTGAAAGACATCGGACACAAAGTACAGCATATTGTCTGACAGTATTTATATAAAATGTGAATATAAATAAATTTATAGAGGTAGAATTAGATTAGCAGTTATGTATGACTGGGGAATGATAGAGGCATTAAGAGATGACTGCTAAGATATAGGGGCAATGAAAATGCTTTAAAGCTGATTGCAGTGTTGAATGAACAACTCTTTGGTTATCCAAAAGCCACTGAATGTACACTTTGAATGTATTGTATAGTATGTGATTATATCTCAAAAAAACTGGTTTAAAAAATGCTGCCATTAAAGTCACTGTCTAGTTAATAAGGAGTGTTTGCAATGGCATGGAGTTTTGTGCAGTAATAACTTATGGCTGTGAATCAGAACACTCCATTGAAATAGGAATGATGGCCAGATTTTCAAACTCTTGTGTTTAGTTATATTTGATCAAGAATAAACAATACCAATAGATGATTGCAGAACTATATGATTATACAAAATACTGTTAATTGTACACTTTGGATGGATTGTATGCTTTATTAATATGTATCCATAAATTTGATTTGTTTAATAAAAGACTATAAAATAGAGATTTAAACATAAAAGATATAAAGCACTGGATGATAGAGTAAATACCTAGGTTGTAACTTGACGAGCCTTTAAATTTTATGAAAGTTTTAAACAATGGCAGATATTCTATTCAGAGGAAATCAAGGAGTTGTAGACATAGGCAGCACTGGAAGTATTCAAGCAGGAACAGAAGTATGATCTAATAAAATAATTCAGCAAATGTAACCCATTCCGGTACTCCGATATATAAACTCCTTAACATGAACAAGAAGCTTGCATACTTCAAGGAGAAAACTTTCATTATCAAAAATATAATCCTGCTCCAGCAAGAATGTATGACTTAAAATTTTACTTCATCATATGTAAGGTCTTGACTCTAGGTTGCTCAATATGCACGTAATGAGTAAATAAAGCAAATTTATAGCTCTGAGGATTTGAAAACTGCTAAAATTGGCCTTTTAGCTGCTACAGGACAAATGACAGTTTGTAAGCTTTCCTCCCAAAGCATTTTTAAGGGCCCATTTTATGTCTTTATTCCTCAAACTGTAGATGAAGGGGTTCAGCATGGGTGTGACCATGGTGTACATCACCAAAGCTGCTGCACTTGAATGTGTGCTGTGCAAAGCAGCAGGACTAAAGTATACCCTTATGCTTGTACAACAAAATAAGGAGACCACTGAGAGGTGAGATGCACATTTGGAAAATGTTTTATACTTCCCCTTAGCTGACAAGATTGCACGTATGGAGAAAACAATCTTAGAGTAAGAGAAAAGGATCCCAGTTTGGGGACCTTCACCCAAAACTCCAGCTATAAAATATGTCACTAAGTAATTGAAGAAGGTGTCAGAACAGGCAAGTTGGACCATCTGAGAAAGTTCACAGAAAAAGTGTGGGATTTCTACATGGGAACAAAAGGACAGTCATATGACCACTAACTCCTGTAAAGAGTATTGCATAACATTCAAGGTCCAGGACCCCAAAACTAGCAGCACACAGAGCCAGGGGTTCATGATGACTGTGTAGTGCAGGGGGTGACAGATGGCCACAAAGTGGTCATAGGCCATCACAGCCAGGAGAAAGTCATCTAATCCTATAAAAAGCAAGAAAAAGTACATCTGGGTGAAACACTTTGCATAGGTTATGACTCTGCTCTGCACCTGGATGTTCACCAGCATCTTTGGGACAGTGGTAGAGGATAAACAGATATCACAAAGGGACAGGTTGGATAAGAAGAAATACATGGGTGTGTGGAGGTGGGACTCTGAGATGATGGCCGGGATGATGAGCAGATTCCCAGTGCAGGTGACCAATAGATGGACAGAAACAGCCCAAAGAGGAGGGGCTGTAATTCTGGATGCTCTCTAAATCCCAGGAGAAGAAATTCTGAAAGTTGTGTTTTATTTCCAGGTCCCATGTGGTGGATGTGACTAACAGGAAACATAAAAGGAACATGGCTATTATTCTCCTAAAGCAGCAGCAGTATGCAAATAGAAATGCTACAAATGTTCCATTTTAGTGAAAATTTATTCTCTATATTATTTATATGGTTCTCATCCCTTTATCACATTTCTAGTGCTACTTCTGATTAGGAATTCCATCCCTAAATCTCAGCCTTTCTCAAGCATTCATGAACTCCAAAGATTTTATGAGAAATGGATTCCTTTGTGGAATAAATATTGAGTTTGTCTAAGAGACAAGGACAGTCGAGGCAATGAGTCTACAGTGCAGTAACCCAAAATCTCCAACAATCAGAAGATAGAGAAAAAATATATGCAAATAAAAACATAATAAAAAGACATAATCATATTACAAATCATCTGACTGCAGGTGCTTAAAGGAAAAGAAAATTGACCAATATGTCAAGCCCTCAATATTAGTGCATGTAACTATGAACCTAATTCTTCAAATATTGAAATCTCCTGGTTACCATACATTCCAAGGGAAGGGGGATGAAAGAATCTGTGGAGCATAGGACATTTTTAGGGTAGTGGAATTGTTCCACATGATCTTGCAATGACAGATACAGGCCATTATACATTTTGTCAAAGCATATTAAAGTGTATGGTGTGAAATGTAAATCATAATGTAAACCATTGACCATGGTTAGCAGCAATGCTTCACTATTTGTTCAACAATTCTAACAAATGCACCATGCTCATGTAAGATGTTATTAATAGGGGAATATGTGACAGGAGGAGGGCTTGGGGTATATGGGGATACCCTAAATTTTCTATGGGACTTTCCTGTAACTTGAAGCTTCTTTGAAAATAAATTGAAAACAAATAAGACACTGGGGGAAAAGAAAGAATATATGCTAATATAAACATAATCATATTACAAATCAGTTGATTACAGCTGCTTTAAGGAAAAAAAAGGAGGTAAAAACAGAGTGAAGTGAGCATGCTATTTTTCACCCAGCTTTCAGGACAGACCTATATATGATGTGAAATTTGAAGACGATGCTTATGGAAGATAAGGCAGTGGACATGAGGATATAAGAGGAAGTTTGTGAGAAGAAGAGAGAACAACCAGGGGAATGACCCTGAAAAATGACCTGTTTCAATTTTTCAGGTTGAACAAGGTAACCAGTGAAGTAGGGAAATGAGTAAGAGTACAGTGAAGAGACACGGATTCATAGAAGGTTTACAAAAAAGGCAGGCTTGCTGCTGTTGAAACTTCAAACTCAGGGAGCCCTTTCTCCATATTGTGAACATCTCACATTTCATTAATTTGTTTGCAAAGCTATCCTACCAAATTGAATGGGACTAGCCCAATTGTTATATGTAGGAATGTGTACAGACTCTGTTTTATAGGAGACATCTACTGGAGTATTTGAGCTCAGATACCCTTTCTCTGAAGAAGGTCCAAACCCCTTGAAACACACATGTCACACATATGCACCCACACAGAGAATGCACACTTTGGCGTCTTAGGGCCAAATTAACAGCATGCTCTTTTCACACTCAGCCACACTGATTATCCCAGGAGTAAATACAATCCTAGCTGACAACATTATATTTCCTATTCCTCAAATATTTACAAATGGTGCTCTGAAATTCCAACTGATAAGCCTTCCTTAGACATGTTAACATGTTGCTCCCTTTGGTTATGGTTACTTTCTTCCCTTTGTTTAAAGAAACATAAAAAATATGCTCAATAATGAGAGAGGAAAGAATTGAAAGGACTTGAAGGAAAAGAAAAGATATAAACTCAAGTATTCCCTGAGAGACTGTGATGAAGAAACCCTTCCTTGATTCTGACTGCATTCCGAATCCAATTATATCCCCTTGAAACCCAGAAAACCTAATAAAAGAACAAAAAGCAATTCATCAAAAGGACAAAGGTAGTGATATCTTTTTACAGTAACAAGACACTTAGCAGATTGAACATTCCAAGAAAAAAATGACCTATGGGAATAAACAAACATTTCACAATTGAAAATATATAACAAGTTTTTAAAAGTTGGGATTTTTGTGGGTGAAGCATCTGAAGTCTTTTTATATTATAGTAAATGCAAAATTTTTGGAATTAGATAAATATAATTTTGAATCTCAGATGTGTGATATATTATGCGGTAAACATTGAACCTTAAATTTTTACCTATATATTAAGCATTAATGAATCCATCTTCCTGTGATATTTAGCAGATATAATCAATACACGTTAAAACTTCATCATCACTCCTTCCTCTTGGCAAAGACTGATTATCGCAGCTAATGAGATAAGGCACATTTTTCAACTAACTCTCAAATGACTCATTATTTCTTCATCTCTCAGATTCTATTGAACAGCCCTATTTCAGTTCCTCAGCATAATTTCCATCAATTGCATATGGGAAACTATTCTAGATTATGAAAAGAATAAAGGCAACCTATGGTCCATTGGAAATAAAAATAACTTCCAAATGATGACAGAATTTGATGCAATTTCAAAGATAGATGTAACCATAAAAAGGCCTAAAGGCACAATACAGGAAACAGATGTGAAACAGAGGTGGCAATAAGTATAAAATCATGATCTACTAACTCAATGGAAGCAGAAATTTCTAAAATTGAAAACCAATGAGAGAAACATCATAAGAAACTCTGAAAGGTGCTCACACATTCCCCAAACACATCTATACAGACAAAGAAGAACTATATGACAAATAGCAAAGTTGGAGAAAAACTTTCAGGTCTTTGAAAGATTGCTTTTTAAAAAAAGATAAAGAAGAAAATTAGGACCTAGTATAAAAAAATAAAGAATTGAGTAAAAAATTCACAATGGGGAAAGAAAATGACCAATAAAAATATATTTAACTTCACCTATAAAAGAAAAATTGCCAAGTATATGTTGTAGTATATGCCATTCTACCCATTAAATAAAAATAGCTTTTTAAGCTCAATACCCTGTGTAAGAGTATATGTCTTGAGAAATGCTATTGCAAGGAAAACTCTAACACACTTGGATATGCCCCATCATTTCTGACACTTACTTAAATATACCTCATGTGAAATATTAAAGCAATACCTCACTTCACTGCACATTCTGCCACTGCTAATACTCCATCTCCCTATTCCCATTTAACTGCAAAGCTCCTTGTCCTGATATTCTGCTTTTCCTGGAACTGCATTATCCCTGCAATTCCTTTTTCTAAATGGGCTTCCGTTCCCATCTCTTGGTCATCTAGAATGAGTCCTGCATTGCTGATTCAAATGGATACTTCCTTCTTTAAATAATAATAATGTTCATTAACTGAGCAAGTGGGAAAACAAGTACAAGGATCTCACTGCTCTGGGATAGGCTGGATTGGCTCTCAGATGAGCTCAAGTCAAAGCCCTTGGCTTCTGCAGATTCTTCTCTGCAGGATCTACTGGGCTGTCTGACTCACCTGGGAGGAAACTGTAAGAAAGTCTTTCTGAGGAAGTCTGAAATCTTTCGTGGGTAGTTGGTGATGGAGAATAAAACTCTATCCCCAAACAAGACAGCAGAAACAGTAAGGCATCAGTGACTGAAAGAGATTTAGGATCCCCAAAATAAAGAACCATGTGCTTTCCAGCCCAACGGTGAACAAGATAAAGGTTGGCAGCAGAAGAGATATTTACAGCTTTCCTACATCTTCTCATCAAGCAACATTACATCTTGTTGTTCCAACCCTTGAACAATCATTTCCCTATGGGACACTGGTCTGGACAAAATGAAAGTTTTTCTTAATTATTCAGTTTTCCAAACACCAGGTTATGAGTCAGGGGAATCCAGAATTTATTATTTCTCTTCCAAAAACTCCCCTGTCTTCCATACTTCTAACCTGGTAGCAACTTACCCCATCCATTGACTTAAAATTTATTTAAAAAGTCAACACTGTGGGTCCCATCCCAAAAGACTAGGTCTCTTTGTCTCCAAAGTAGTGATACGGGATAAGCATACAGTCACAGTAGTTGCCATGAGAAAATTACTATTCTCCTTTTCAGCAAAGTGGAGAATTGTATTCACTTGACATAAAACCATGTATACTACACGTCTTTAGTTCATTGTGCTATTCCAATGCAGTTAGGAATATTATGCTTGTAACAAAAGTTAAGACCTGAAATTTATTCCCTCATGTATAAAGTGATTGCAGATTATAAGAAATATATTTGGAGATTTTCATGTACCACATACCTAATTTTGAATGTTTCATTTAATTTCCCTCCTTATCATTAAAAGATGCTCAATTAATTTAGTTAATAGGTCCAGTATAGTTTACTTTTGTAGACTAAAAAGAAAACTAATATATATCAATTTTTATTGTCGAAACATAGCTACAACTCAAAAATTTGCATTTTATCCCTTCCAAGTATACAATTTACTGGTAAAAATAAATTCACAATATTGCATTATAATTAACATAAACTACCTAAAGTTTACCTCACCTCAAATAGAAAATCTGAAACTTTTAAGGAATAATTTTTCTTTCCCCTTGTCTCAGTCTCTTGGTAAACTGTAATTTACTTTTTTTTTTTTCTGTGAATTTGCTTCCTCTAAGTATTTCACATGAGCAGGATCATAGAACATTTCTCTTTGTATCTGTATTATTTCACCTAGCATGATATCTTCAAAGTTTATTCATGTAGGAGCAGGTAACATATCTTCATT
>JAQZBX010006392.1:0-34196 GCA_029593785.1 Cabassous unicinctus | reverse complement strand
ATAACATAAAAGTATCAATTTTAAAGTCAACAATTCAGTAGCATTTCATATATTCACAATGAGGTGCCACCACCACATTTATGCAGTCCCAAAGCATTTTCATTACCCTTAAAGAAAATCCCAGACACATTAAGCATTTACTCCCCATTCTCTGCTTTCCCTAGACCCTAACAACCACCAATCTGCATTTTGTCTCCATGGATTTATCAATTCTGGATACATCATATGAATATAATCACATAATATTTGCTCTTTGTGTCTGGCTTCCCTCATTTAGCACAATGTGTCCAAAAATCAACTTTCTAGCATGTATCAGTACTTCATCCCTAATGACTACTGATGTTGAGCATATTTTTATGTGCTAATTGGCCATTTGTCTATCTTCTTATGTGAAACATGTTTTTCAAATCCATTGCCCATTCTAAATTGAATTGTTTGTATTGTATGGAGTTGTAAGAATTCTTTGTTTATTCTATATATTTGATACTTATCAGTTACATTGTTTCCATGTAAGTTGTCTTTTCACCATTTTGTATTCAAGACGTTATACATTTACAGAAAATCATGTGGAAAATAAAGATGTCCCATATACCAGCTTTATTATTAACACCTGCATTAATGTGATATATTAGTTACAATTGATGAATTATAATAACTTTATTACCTACAATCCATTGTTTACATTAGGATTCCATTCTGGTGTTCTACAGTCCTATGGTTGTTTTCTGTTTTTTGTTTTTAATTTTTATTCTACCCACACATATACAACCTAAAATTTCCCCTTTAACTTCACTCAAATATATGTAAAGAAATTTCCTTGTATCCTTTTTATACTTACCCTCTGAAATGATGGGATGTACACCTATTTTGTAAACGTTGTCCTGGGAAAACATTTGCAAAGATGTGTTTGAGGTTATGAGAATTAAATCAGCTCAAAGATTTCCCCCTGTTCATCTGGGTCACTTTCCTTGTGTCACATCTACTTAAATGAATTTTCCTACCCATCTCAATATTTATTTCCTTATTTCAAGATGATATATCATCCATCTTTTAACTGCAATGTCTATTAAAGATCTTGCATGGAAGATCTTTTCAATATTTCATTTTAACTGTTTTCTTTCTTGGGAAACATCTGACACCTCTATTTTTAGTTATCAAAATGTTTATTATGAATATTTTCAACCATTCACAACTGTAAAAGAATAGTAACATTTACCCAATAATTTCAATGGTTGTTATATTCTACCCTTATGGATTCAGTTATACTTTGATTTTTTTTGTTGTTTACTTTTTGCTGGATTATGTTAAAGCAAATTCAAGACATTTTAGGAATACACACATAAATAAATTCAGTATGTATTTCCAACAGATAAGGACTATATTTTCAAAATAATCATACCATTTTTACACCTAAGAAAATTATTTCTTAGTCTCATCTAGCACCCAGACTGTGTTCAATTTTTCTCTGTCTCAAAAAATCTTTATACAATAGTATCACACAAATCTTGATCCAAATAGTTCCACAAGTTGCATTTGGTTGGTTTGTCTCCTAAATATTTTTTTCCCTAAAAAAATCTTAATATTTTGGCTGCCTGGAGTTTGAAGTCTCAGTTTGAATCAGCACAAATGAAATCGATATTTTGTTAAAAGTCCTGACTTTAATTCACTTCTGTACTAGAGATGTAGTAAGGAGTGAATTAGAAGCCTTTTTTCATATTATTATTAACTAATGTCCATATATTTCATATATTTCCTTAGTTTCTAGGTAATCTCCCTTTGCTCACTGCCCCTGCCCCTTTCCTATACACTTGTAGTGAGTGTGGCACACATGATGAGATTGTATTGTTTGATGAAAGATTACTTCATAAGTAGTGCTCTGTTCCATTGTATCCCATCAGTATCATGGTATCTCATTGCCCCTCCTTTGGTGATACCAAGATTGATCAGTGGTTCAAGAGGATGTCTAACTGTTATATCCATTTTAATATGTCCTATCAACCTTCCCTGTAATTGTTTTAGCAGCTCTTGATCATCATTACCTGTACCCATTATTTCATTAGTTAGCTACCAAGTCATTTTGACTTGACCACAGTTGTCCTGGAGAATTGCTAACTGACACAAGATGCTTAATGTTAATTTTGCACATTTCCTGCCCTTTGACCTGGAACCAGCCATTTCCCCATGGATTCCTGGCTCCTTTTAACAGGAAATAGTATTTAGAGACCACAATCTGGGCACTACAGTTGCTCATTGTAAATGGATTGTCATTTCATCTAGGTTTTTTCAGTGGATTTAACTAGGAAATATTTTTTAGAAAAAGAAAAGTCATGAGTTCATTTTGATATTTGAATTTATATTTACCTGTGTGTTGGTTTGGAGCTATATACCCCAGAAAAACATGTACTTAAAGTTTATCCATTCCTGTGTGAGCCCACTGTAGATAGGACATTTTGATGAAGTTTCTTCAGTTAAGTTATGGCCCAACTGAATCATGATGGATCTTAATTCTATTACTGAAGGCCTTACAGGGAAGGCCATAAAGATAAAGTCTCAGGAACACAACCAGAAGCTGTAAGTCAATGGAATTCAGAGAAGACCTGGAGAGGCTGCCATGTACATTGCCATGTGGTAGAAAAGCCAAAGACCAAGGATCTCTGGCAGTCAGCCACAGAATGTAAGTCTTTTGAGAGAAAGCATTGTCTTGTTGACACTTATTTTGGACATTTCCTAACCTCAAAATGATTAGCCAATAAGTTCCTGTTGTTCAAGAAAAAAAAAAGATCTTGTTATGGAGCTCAAGCTGAGATAATATTTGTTGAATGGTAGGGCAAATTGTTTGGTGGATGGGTAAGTATACACTGCAGACTTGACTTGAAAAATACAAATATATTCAAGTAGTGAAGGCCTTTCTCTTGGAAAAGAACTTCTAAATTATTGACTAAAAATGACCACACATTCCATTGTTAGCTTGTTAAACTTTTTATACATGCTATGTCATTTTTTTTTTTTTGTAGCTCTGATGAACTTAGTATCCTTTTTCCTTCATTACAGGTGAGGGAGGAAAGATTTACAGAAATTAGGTAACTAGTTCAACATCACAAAGTTAGTGAAGAGGCAGAGTCAAGGTTCAAACTAAGCCTGTCTAAAGTGAGGACACCCCTTGAAGCATCACTTTGTATTCACCACAGTGGAACATGACAGTAATAGTTTAACCTCAAAGGATTCAGGAGAGGTTGTGAATTAAACTCCTACTCCTGGACAGATACTCCCAAAACAAGGAATGTTCAGTCTCTGGTGAATGCAGCCCCAAAACAAACCTAACAAAAGAGTAAAATGCTTATTGGACAAGTCACCAACCTTTGGTAATTAACAGTTTTCATATTTTAACATATCCTCTCCACCTCTGGGCATTTGCCATTTATTTGTCAAATTCCTTATTGGGGCATTAGTTTTCCTGGATATTTTAATTGCATTTCCATTGATTGTTAGTGAATCTGAGCATATTTTTGCATGAGCATAATTGGAAGCAGATTATTCTGCCTACCATACTATATGCCACATATTTGGCCACAGAGATGTAAACTGCAGTCTGTTATATGAGTTATTAGGAAAACAGGTATGGTTTTATTTTAAAAACAGAAAAAAGACAGAATTACAAATATAATGCTAGGCAAATAAGCCATACAAATAAGAATATACTTGGTATGATTCCATTTATAATAATTTCAGAAACACAAATAAAATTCTGGTGTTAATATTCTGAATCTTGGTTAGCCTAAAGGTGGAAGGGATGGAAGTAATTGGGCACAGAGATCACCATTGGCTGCCCATGTTCTATTTTTTGGTGGGTTCTGGTTACATGGACTAAGTTCATTTTTTTCTTTTTTTGAAAATTCATTAGGCTTATGGCACTTTTCCACATGATGTTGCATTCATCAGCCAAATGGGTGATGATGCAAAGTACCAGGAATCTGTTGGTTTTTATAAAGGATATTTATTTGGGGTAGAAGCCCACAGTAACCAGGCCATAAAACATAAGTTCCTTCCCTCACCAAAATCTGATGCCACATGTTGGAGCAAGATGGCTGCCTACATCTGCAAGGGTTCAGGCTTGCTGAATTCCACTCTCCCTGGGGCTCATTTCTCTCCAGGCTCACTCCTCAGCTCTTTCCACAAAGCCAGCTGTAGACTATCAGACAAATGGTTCATCTCTCTTCCCGGGGACTCTACTGTGTCCAATAGAGCCTTCTCTCCTTCTTTAGGAATCTGTTTCTCTTTGGGTTTAATTCCCAGGCTCCAGGAATCAAAACTCTCAACTTTGTCCTTTACCATGTCTTTTCTCTGTGATTCCTACCCACCAAGGAGGGGGATTCAATGTGCTACTGACATGGCCCAATCAAAGCCCTAATCACAATTTAATCATGTAAAGGTAAAACCTCAGACAGACAAGTTTAAAAACATACTCCAATATCTATTTTTGGAATTCATAAACAATATCAAACTGTTACAGATGCTATACTTCACAAAAGGGAATTTTGAAAAAGAACCATTCAGCACTTATCTTTGTACAATGTCCCTAAATCTCCTCCCAGTATTTCTCAGTAGTATGTGGATTAAGTGTCTGGAGGTATGGTAGCTAGTCTGTGACCATGATGATGAAAAACATATATTGAGTAAGCTAAAAGAAGATGGAATTCTTAACAATGTCATTGAGCTACTATAACAACCCTGGACTCCCTAATCCTAGACCTGTGAGTTGTGGATAAATAAATCCCCAAAAACTTCTGCCATCTCATTTTTTTCACCTCATTGCTATTTGCAGTTGATTTTCAACCATAGCTAGATGAACTAGGTACACTGTTCTGATGCATTGTAGTTTTGGTTTTTTTATACTGGACATGAGACTAAGAATAATATATTTGTTCACAAGGTATTACAGTACCATCAAGACAAGTTCTCCTCCATTACCCTATGAATGTGATGGAAACAAGCCCACCATCTTCTGATGAGTCACCACTCCAAGTGGGGTCCATGAGCCAGCAGTATCAGCTTCACTTGGGACCTCATTAAAAAGGCAATCATTAGAGACATATTCCATACCTGCTATGTTGAAATCTGTATTTTACAGGATAAACACTTGATTTGTTTGCACAGTTAATCTTAGGAGCCAGTGGCCTAATGAACCCAGGAGTAAATAAGTCCAGAATTGATCGGAGGCAAGGAAGGGTAGAAGCAAGAAAGGGTTTAGAGAATAAACAAAAATTCTTAGACATTACTAGTCATGGATAACCATATAAAGGATCACAGTAATTGAATATGTGACTGTGTTTTTACAATTTCATGTGTAGAGAGAAAACTGTTTAAAATATGTAAAAAGGTTATTTAGCGGGAAATAATAGAATAAGGGTTGAGAAACAGTAGCCTACAGGTAGGGACAGAGGGAAGACTTTGGTGACAGATAAATCCCAGAATACAGAGTAAGGCACGAACAAGAGAAGCCCATTAATAAAATCTGACAGCTTTAAAATCTCCAGCTCTGGGTGGGGTTTCTGGATTCCCTACATTCTGTTCTCTCTCAGCTCCTGCTCTGGGCTTGGCTCATTCAGAATTTCAATGCCTCTGATTCTTAGTTTCCCAGTCTGCTATGACAAAGGGCACTTACTGGTTTGGTTTAAACAAGAATTTGTTGGCTTATGGGTTTATGGCCAAAAGTCATAAATGAAGGCATGGGAGAGGTCATTTATCTCCCATCTTCAGTAGTTTTGCTTGTGGCAGCTCTCTATCACATGGCAGTGTCATTCATTTCCTCCTGTGTTTTCCTCTGACTCCTGGCATTTTATACTGCCTCCACTAGTAAAAATAAAGGATCACACACAGTCTGTTTGGACTTATTCAAATTTGATCTTAGAAGATTCTATTCACATATGAACCCACAAATTAACTGATAATACGTTTCCAAAAGGCCCTATTTACAAGTGGACCTGCACACAAAGGAGCAAGTATTAAGTTTAAGAACATGTCTTTTGAGCGTTCACATAATTTGGTTCATCACAGTCGACCCTCTGTATCCCAAAAAGATATATTCTTCCTTCATGCAAATTACAATCACCCCCAAAATAAACTAAATATAAAAAATACATTCCCCTATCACTATATTCCAAAAGCCTCACAAAATAACTTATCGGTCTAGTCTGCCCTGTTGGAAAATTCCTTTCCACCTGTGGGTCTGTGATATCTAGGAAATAGATTCTCTACTTCCAAAATACAGCACAGATTGATTTTACTTTAATAAAACACTTCAATTCCAGAGGGAAAAATTGGATGGAATATACAGACCTGGTGTCTGGCTGAGGTCTGAAACTCATCAGGGTAATTTCCAATAAATTTCAAGTTGGGCCATCTGTGGATTGATGCTTTATCCTTTGGGCCTGCTGGAGTCAAAATTCTACTCTTTCAAGTGCTCTGAACCTTACAACTTATTGGTTCTATTTCCTTGCCAAGCTTGAGTCATACAGGTTCCTTGCCTCATCAACTGGGACCTCCAGTTGTGAAGTATTTTTCCTTATTTTGCCATCAAGAGACAGCATCCTTACTCTCTTCTATTACATACATGCATTTAGAGAAGACATAAACCATGATGTTCCAGGAACATTATTCGTGAGAGTTGCCAAATGAAAATGAAACAAATGCTCAACAACAGTACAGTGGGATACACAAACTTACATATATTATCACAAAATGTTATCATGAGCCAATGACCATTGTTGGTCTACAGCCATATCTAAAATTATGGATAGAGTCAGGGAAATAAGCTTACACAGAATAATAATATAAATTATAATTGATTTACATATATTATGCAAATTATCAAAATTAACCTGTAAGTTAGCATGAGGAGGGTGGTTTTCCAAATATTGGGAAGATGTCTAGAAAAGAACAGACGTGGGAAATTCTAAGGTTGTAGTTTACAGTGGTATTAATTTTGTGAAAATCAACAAGCTGAATATTTATAATATACTCTTCCATGTGAGTAATATTTTTGTTAAAAACTTATTTTTAATGTGAAATGAGAGCTAGAAGATAACACAGCTGATGATTTAGTAAATACATAGATTTTACCCTTACATACCATTTAATGTTTAGGACAAAATGTGTACAAATGGCAGAAATTTCACTTAAAGAAATGGAAAGAGTCACATATTTTGTCAAATAAAATATGTGAAATGTGCATCCCAGTCCTGCACCCCAAACTATACATTCCATTGCAATGAACACCTAGATTTCTTACTTCACTGAGTAGATCATAATCATCAAATGCAATTCTGTCAGTGGTCAACAGAGATTTTGTGTTTAGGGAGAGGAAAGAATAGGTGTAACATGGGGCATTTTGGGGATATTCGAATTGTTTTGTAATGCATTGCAATGATGGATACAGACCATTTTACATTTTGTAAAAACCTGTAAAATTGTGTGGTGAAAAGTGCAAACTATTATGTAAACTATGGACCATGGTTAGTAGCAATTCTTCAATATTTGTTCATCAATTGCAACAAAAGTACCACACTAATAAAAGATGTTATTGATAGGGGGAAATGTGAGGGGGAGGGGATGGGTTATATAGTAATCCCCTATAATTTTCTTTTAAAATGAATTATTATATCACATTTAAATTTTTTGAGAATTTTTTTTGAAATTATTACCAACTTTTTGACTAGTACAAAGCACTCTTATACCTTCTAATCAAATTCTCCATTTGCTATTATTTTACCCACTTTCCTTTATCATTTTCTCTTTTGGGGGGATATTAAGCTTTGGAATGGACAACAGATACCCCACTCTACCCCAGAGGCAAATAGTGCCATGTGAATCCCTTGTATTGTCTAAGTAACTTTTCTGTATTCTAAAACTTCTTTAAAAATAAAGATTAAAAACACACTTCCTTTCTAAGTGGTGCAAAGTATGATTTAAAGTGTCTTCATCATATTTAAGGCTATATTTGAATTTACGGCAGATTCCCGTTCCATGAAAGGATCAGAGCCTCTGGTTCTGAGGCTTTGAGTCCTGTAATGACAGGTACCTCCTATGACTCAGCAGAAATGACATTTGATGGCTTCCCTCTTGAAGAATCTTTTCAGAGCCCTCATCTTTTCTTTAGTCCTCAGACTGTAAATGAAGGGGTTCAACATGAGTGTGACCACAGTACACATCATCAAGTGTGCATTTGGTGATGCAATGGAACTAAGATACACTCCCAGGAGTGTACTATAGGATAAGGAGACCACTGACAGTTGAGAGGCACAGGTGGAAAATGCTTTATGCATCCTCTGAACTAAGGATATTATACACACAGAGGAAAATGTATTGGAACAAGAGTAATTAATAACAGTGAAGGGACCAAAAACCAACACCCAAACTGCTAAACACATCATTATTTCATTGAGGAACTTGCCAGAACAGGAAGGCTGGCTCATCTTATCAAGTTAACAGAAAAAGTTGGGGAGTTCCAAGTGTTTAGGACAGGACATCCACAAGACCATTATGCTTTGTAACAAAGAATGAAGGGCACTCATGTTCCAGGACCCAGAATCAGCAGCTTACAGAGCTGAGGGTTCATGATTGCTCTGTAGTTCAAGGGGTGACAGATGGCCATGAAGTGGTCATAGGTCATCACACCCAGGAGGAAGTCATCCAACCCTGCAATGAGCACAGAAAAGTATATCTGGGTGAAACAACCTGCATAAGATTCTTTTCTGTGTCTGTGTGTTCACTAGCATCTTTGGCATTGTGGTGGTGGTGAAAGAGATGTCTATGAAGGACAGTTTGGACAGGAAGAGTCACATGAGTGTGTGGAGGTGGAAGTCAGTGATGGTGGACAGAATGATGAGCAGGTTGCCAAAGACAGTATTCAGGTACATGGACAGAAAGAGGCCCAAGAGGAAGGACTAAAATTATAGTTTTTCTGAAATTCGCCAAAGAGATTTTCTGAAATTCCTGTATGATTTCCTGGTCCCATGTGCTTGATGTGACTAACTGGCAAGAGAAAAATAACAGGACTAATTTTCAAAGAAACATCCATTACTAATTTGTCTATAATTTGTATGTTGGAGCCAGGAAATTAATGTATGGATTTGTTTATCAAATCTAAACAATGAGAGCCAACTTTGATTAGCAATTGCTCCCCTACTTTCAAAACTTTACCAATCAGCCATGCATTGTAAGATTTTTATAGAAATTCTTTCATCTGTAGAATGAATATTCAGTCCATCTATGCTGCAGGCATTGACTAAGCAATGGTTTTACTGTACTGAAAAGAAAAGTTACCTGCAATCTGATGATGGAGAAAGAAATTAAGCAAATAAAATCATACCCATATAACATGTCACATGGTGAAAACTGTTAAAATGAAATGAAAGCAGGTAAACTTGACAGCTTCAGAAGGGGTACTGAATGTTCAGGCAAGGCCAGCAGACAGGGAAATATTTGGAGACACCTCAACACAGAAAGCAGAAACCACAAATTTATCAGACATTTGTGACCAGCAGTGGGTGTGTCAAGGACAAAGTCCCTAAGAAAAGAGCTTTATTGGATGTTCAAGGTCAGTAAGGAAGGCAGAGTGGCAGGGGAGTAATAAAAAGGAGAGGGATGAGAGATGGTTTCAAAGAAGTTTTAGAACAAGGGAAAGCCCAATGATGAAACTTCAAGACATAGAGGGTCTCTTATCCGTGTGTTGCACTTCTTGCACTTTAAGTTGATTGCAAAGGTTTATTAGTGAGTGTTCAGAGTAATTGAACTAGCAGAAGATAGCTAGATAGCTAGATAGATAAATAGATAGATAGATAAATGATAGATAAATTGATGACAGATGATAGATACATAGATACATAGTTGATAGAAATATATAGATATACAGTATATACATGCATATACATACATATGTAAATATTAAGAAATTTATATTGGGATTAGCCTCATGAGAGCATGGGGATTGGTGAGTCTAAATTCTGTATGGCAGGTAAGTCAGAAATTCAATGAAGGTAATGTTGAATTCCCCCAAAAAGCAGCACATTGCAAATTTCAATGAATGTGATGATGGAATCCCCAGGAGTATATGGATGCCTGCAGTAGAGATAACTACGTTGTTTTGTGACTAGCGAAATTCTCAACATATCCTTTAAGGCTTCACTGATTGGATGAAGACTCCTGTCATTCCTGAAGGAAATATCCTTTGTTGGTTGTAGATATAATCTGTTATAGATGGAACAAAGTGACTAATGATTTAAATCCATTTAAGAAACACCTTCACAGTAACAATCAAGCCAATGCTTGCTTGACCAAACAACTGGACACCATAACCCAGAGAATTTAAAACATAAATTAACCATCACAATCCTTGCTTAATAAACTCATCACCTATACACATATCCTTAAATGATACTTAATTTCTAGATAATGTCAATAGCATAGACATAATTTCACCTGATATAATACAACTGTCTGGCATCCTACCAGAAAGGCACTAACACTGTCATCAGAAAAGGATGCAAGATCTTAGGTAATATTAAATATTATCCTTTACATCTTGAAAGTGAAATACTATAATATAAAATTAATACTATTTAATTAATATTTTAAAGGAATAAGGGAGAGAGAAAACAAAGATATTTGCTTTATGTGTATGTGAAAACATACCCATAACAGAGCAAGAAAGAAATACCTCCCTATTTTTGCAACTGGTTATGTGGCCCTAGCTCACATTTGAAACAACGTAATTTTTCTACCCATTTCTTATTCACTGTACCCTCCATAAGCATCTCAGTGGGTCATGGCTATTTGCCTGGTTTAGTGATCCAATTCTTCAATTCTTACCAAGCTGAACTGTTATTAGTCTGTCTGGGATGAGTTGTTGCAGTTCTCCAATGATTTTAACCACAGGACATAGTAGCATTAAGAGGTGTCCTATAATCAGCATCATTCTCTACAGACAGTACATAACTCCCTTCTTTGCCTGTTGATTGAGATGCATGAGCAGCCCAACGTAGTCCGTTGGGTATGTTATCCTTCAGTCCAGTGGAAATATTGTTCAGTCGCCTGGTGGGAGCACTCTTCCTTTTGGAAAGAAGACCTTTAGACCAGCAGAGCATAAGGTCAAAGATACAGGAAACATATGTGTTCTAATGAATTAATAAGAGTCATGATACACCTATTTCTATACCTTAATTCCTGGACCCATGAATTCTGCCTATGGAAGAGACAGCACCATAGGGTGACTGCTGATTTAGAGCCTCCTGAAGAACATTGTCCAGCACTGCAAGGTATTGCTACCCAGCTACCAGAATATTGAATCATCCAGAGGCTATTCCAATATATTATCAATCCAGCTGCTTCAGGATGATGGGAAACATGGTAAGACCAGTGACTTCCATGAACATATGCCCATTCCAACATTTCATTTGTTATGAAGCTAGAAGAAGTTGAAAATCTATGTGTCAGCAAGGCAATACTTTGTCCTTGAAGACTGTGGATTTCTAGGCATGGCTGCAAGTTCTCTATGAGTTCTTAGGCTTTTCTTCAAGTGTCCATACTCATAATGATATTATCTCCTTTTTATCTGGGTTCCATTGTCCCCCAGATTTTTCCTGCAGTGTTCCCTCTGGGTCCTTCTCCAAAAGAACTCTAGTAATAAGATTAAGGCCCATCCTGAATCAGTTGGCTGCATATTATGTAAAAATAATATCTTCCAATGGTCCTGTTTACTATGGATTCACACCCACAGGAATTGATTAAAATTAGAAACATGTTTTTAAGGGGTACATAATTTAACCTGCCACGCTAGGTATGAGGGATACATCAATTTCCTCAAGAAGTAATACCATGTAAGGAAGAGCAGCTGCAATTGGAGTCAGCACCTGGTTAAGTTTATGATTATCCACTGTCATCCTCCAAGTTCCATCTGTTTTCTGTAAAAATCAAATAGGAGAGTTGAAGGGGTGGTGATGGGAATCACCACTCCTGCATCCTTCAAGTCCTTGATGGTAGCACTGATCCCTGGAATCTCTCCAGTAACACATTATTGCTCAGTTTCAGTATTTTGCTGATTAGAGGCAGTTCTAGTGGCTTCCACTTAGCCTTCCCTATCATAATAGCCAGAATACCACAGGTAAGTGAGCCAGTGTGAAGATTCCACCTGTTGCTGAGTATATCTATTTCAATTACACATTCTGTAACTAAGGAAATTACCACAGAATGAGATTGGTAACCCACTGCACTCACTGTAGAGATGGACCTGAGCTAAAACTCCTTTGATCCCCTGATCTCCATTAGCCCCTACATTTACTAGGGGTTCACAGTGACATTTTTCGTCTTCTAGAATTCACAACAGTTAAGAGACAGAATCCAATAATCCCCAAACAAATGAACATTTCTGTATCTCCAACATACAATCACCTAGGTAAAAGGCTATTTGTGTATTTGGGGATTGCTAAAAGATTAAAAGTATAAAATTATTGGCAGTATAGCAGGGTTGATCCCCATGTCTCAAGGACTTCACTTATTTCAAGGTGTTCTGAGCCTCTAAGCTGTCCCAAGTCTGGGAATAGATTGAGGAACCATGATTTTGTTAAGAGTGTGTTTGATTCATGTTAGGCTTTTGTTAACTTATCCTAGAACACTTCTCCTTATATATATTAAGTCAGAATCTAGTAGACTGCCCAATCCATTTCAATTCTAGGTGCCCCAAGTTTAACTAGCCAATGCCACATGTCTGTGACTCAGACCATTCTGATTACAGCTTTTACATTGTTGTCAATCTGGGTAGCCACATCCAGCTTATTTTTGGCAAGTAAGTGCTGCCACTTGGCTTCTGCCACTCAGAATGCAATTTCCCCTATATTTTTTCCAAATTCTTTGATAGCAACTCCCACACTAATTTCTGATATATAGAAGAACGTGACCACAGGAGTTTTCAGGGTTAGGAATGATGGAGATGCTCTTATAATTTATTCCTCACAAATGTGGTGAAATGTGTGTCCTCTGGATATACTTGGTTGTGTGAGCAGGTCTAACATGATGAAACCATGCCAACAGAACAATCTCTCTAAGTCTTTGGTTCCCTGCATCTACATTATACCGGGGTAGTTGTTGTATTTCAGTATCACAATGTAGGCCACTAGTCAATGCCTCAACCAACAAAGTGAACAGAGTGATACAGCCCTTTTAACCCATCTAGTTACATAGTTCAGTCCAGAATCTCTGCTTAGTGGGCCCATATCAATAAATTAAGCCTGACTCAAATTTTTGTTCCTTTGCCCATTACTCAACATCCTTTATATACATTCCCACACATATTCACCTGAATTCTCTATGTTCATTTGAAAACTCATGCTGTTCTTTTGGAGTGCTGCACACCTACGTATAGGTCACACTTCATACCTCAATTTTTGGGACCTGTGGGAACTTCATGGTAGTTATAGTTGTGGAATAAAAGAGGGGCAATGTGGGTAGGTCATAACTGGAATTAGCTGTGTCTTGTAAGCCAAATACTCAGGACATTCCATTACTGTTACATCTGGGGAAACAAGGTTAATCTCTTCAGCTGGGAAAAGGAATTCTGATTCATCAGGGCAGACTGGAGGTCAGGTACCTGATTCCTCAAAGCAGAACATCATGAGTTTATCTGGCAAAGAAACTGAGCAGAATCTAAGGTTTCAATATCCCTGTCTTCATCAGTATTACACATATGGCCTCATTCCAATTTTCAGGATCCCGTTCCTTCCTGATGAATGCCCTCACTTTAACAGCAGAAGCTGCAAAAAGGAAACTCAATTTGCACTGCAATTTGGCCCCTCACCCAAAGAGACTATTCAGCTGATTTTCAGAAATCTCAAGCCTGCAGCTAAAAAAACTGAGTTCGTTTCAGAGCACACATAACAACTTTCATGTGTTCAGGTGGTGCTTAAGATGCAGATTTAAAGACCCGAGCACAATCAATCTTTAACAATTTTATCTAATAACAACCAGATTTTATTGTTTTCAACCTCACAAAACTCAGTTAAAATAGGAAAGACCATGTTACCCAGAGGCTTGCCTCCCATGAGCATTTGAGTAACAGTATCCAATGGTGATATTTTGTGAATCTCTATTGCGATTTCATGACATGGACTATCAGTATTTTCTTGATCATTGAAAATAGAGTCATTACTCCTGCTTAATCAATTCAGCTGAGAGAAATATTTTAATATCCCAGAACAAACTCAGATATTTCATTCTTAAAATACTGTTTGTCAAATAACACTCCTGCTGTCAAATCTCTATTAGGATTCCCCAGAAAAACAGAACCAAATACTGCATGTGTGTGTGTGTGTGTGTGTATTTATATACAATTTGGCTTACACAACTATGGGGATTGGCAAACCCAAGTTCCATAGGGCAGACCACAATTTAGATACTTGGTTGAGGTGACCTCAGATTCTCCAGGAAAAACTGGCTGTCTGAAATAGAGATAGAAATTCTTCTTTCTGACTGCTGAAATACTCAGCTCTCTCTTGAAGACCCCCAACTGATTGAATGTGGATGCTCCTCTACCTTCTTAAGGCAATCTCCTTTATTGATAGTAGATACTATCAACCCTAGAAATGAAATGGAACCACTCCTCTTTCCATGGGTAGATTTGGGTCCATACTCTGTATTACAGAAGACATTAATTAGAATTTATAAATTAAATACCTTTGCTTTGATGACTGTGTAAATCACCAAATATATATATGCCCACTCAAAGAGACACACACACAAGCACACATGCAAAGAGACACACACAGCTAAAAGCAAAGATACACACACATTAGCACACAGAGATGGACACACATTGAAAACAGAAATACACAGAAAAACACACTAAGCCTCACATGCTCAGAGTTACACAGAGACAGACATGCACAAACACAGATAGACACACACAGACATACACACACAGGCACACACAGATAGGCACACAATTCAAATACAAGCACACATGGAAAGAAAGAATATACATACACAGACACACCTGCAAAGAGACACACACAAAGACAGATATGCACAGAATTACACATACACACAAGCACACTCAGAGATGGACACACACAGTCAAACACAAACACCCAGATAAACACAGACACTCATGAATACACACACTCAATCACACACGCAAAATGACTTACACAGAGAGAGATACACACATAAACACCACAAAATGATCTCCTCATACCGTGTTGACTGCATGCTCTTCTCATCCCCAGAGGAGCTGAATAGGCCATGATTGAGTACAGTTCAAAGTGCCATCATATTATTTCCTCAAAATATTTAAAAATGATACCCAGAACTTCTAGCTCATGAGTTTCCTTGCATATGAAAACTAGCGGCTTTATTTTGGTATGGAAATTTTTCTGCCCTGGGGTTAAAGAAACATAAAAATCTGCTACATAAGTGGAAAGAGAGAAATGCAATTTATCTGGTGGAAAAGAAAAATTATAATCTCAAATCACCACTGTGATAAAGAAATTTCCTTGGTTCTGGTGGGATTCCAACCTTGATAATATATTGTGATACCCAGAAAAACTAATAAAAGAGATAAATCAGTTCATCCAAAATAAAAGTAGTGATAGGTTCATGGTGTCAAGATATTACAGAGATTGAACACACCAAGAGCATAATGAACAAAGTGAACAAACCAATTTTTCATGAAAGGAAATATAATAAGTATCACAAATGTTGGGGAAATTTATGGGAAGGGGTAGAAGACTGTTTAAAGATATTAAATCCAAAAATTTTTGGAAGGGTACAAAATTGATTTTGAAGCTCAGAAAGGAAACAAATCATTTTAATTCTTAATACAGTCACCTATATAGAAGTGATTTTGGTATCCATCCTTATGAATTAATGAAGGTGAGAAATTAATATCTGTAAAATGTTTAGCATGGTTCCATTCTGTAAGTGAAAGAATGGCTATCATGGGTGATGAAATGGGGCTGATTTTTCTTCTAATTTTCAAATGTCTCATTCTTCCCAAATTAGTCCCCAGTCCTACATATTTATTTCAGTTCCTTAGGAATCTTTCCAATAATCACAGATTGTGCACCCTTCTAGATCATAGAACAGAAAAAGGTGACCAGTTGTCAAATGATAAAGAAAAATGCCTGAGGTAAAGGCACAAAGTGATGCAATAAAAGTAATAGATCTAACCACAAAAGACAAAGAGTACAGTAAAGAGAACAGGGTATGAAACTTAGAGGGAAATACATATAAAACATCAATCATTTTTAATGATTAATGAAATACGTATAAAACAATCATTATTAATCATTAAGTCAAAGGAAGCAGGGAATTCTAAGTTTGAAAGGCAATGGAAGTAAAATAAATGTGACACTTAAAGAAAGATTGATTTGAACACACAAAATTTATAAACTTTCACACAATGCCCCTAAATACTCCTATACATACATAAAATAATTACAAAGCAAGCAGCTAAGATATTAAAGAAAGAAAGAAAAGGAAAAGGAAATCCTCTAGGTGTGTATTTGAAAGATTGCAGTCAAAGCAACAATTGAAACACTCAGGCCCCAGTATACAGACCAAGACTTGAATAAACAATTGCCTGCAATGGAAAAATTATATGGCTAAAAACTCATAATAATATAACTAAACCAATAAAGGAATGATTTTCAAGTAAAGGTTGTAATATACCATCTGACAGCTATTAATTAAAACTGGCTTTTCTTCATGTAATACCCACTGTGGGAGTGTTTGTCCCTGGAATTGCTGAGCAAGGTAAAATCTGCCTCCATTGTACAGGATCTTTGCCATCAATAGAGAATCATGCTCAAATAAAGCCTCAAGAAAAAGCCCTTACTTCTACACATTGCTCCACTGCTAATAACCCATTTTCCCCTATTCCCATTTAGTACAATTCTCTATGGATAGATATTCTACTTTTCCTGGAACCCTTTTCTCCCACACATTTCCATTTCTAATTGTCCTTCCAAACCAATCACTAGTTGGCAACAAAGACCCCTGCATAATGGACACCTCCTTTTCAAACATAATAAATATATACATTCATTAATTATACTAGCAGGGAAAACAAGTACAATGACCTTTCAGTGCCAGACTAGGCTGGACTGTCTCTCAGATGACCTCAGGGAAAAACTCTTGACTTCCTTTCTCCATGCCCCTATTTCTGCAAATGTTTCTTAGCTTACAGACTCAACAGGATTTTGTCTCTGAGAAGTTCTCCCTGTGGAACTACAAAGTATTTCCTGGGTTGTAGTTGAAGGAACTGAAGCTTTTTCACCATCAAGACTGCAGGAAAGAGACTGGCATCAATCCTTAGCCAAAGTTGGGACTCCCAAGGAAACTAGCACATCTCATCCAGACCAGGGTTACCCAGGATGAGATAAATCAGCAGAGGAGATATTTACAGCGTCATTAAAGCCATCATTAACACATTTCCTTGTAATGAGCATCGTTTCCCTCTGGTACACTGGTCTAACAGAAAGGACATGTTTATGATTTATTCTCTGTACCCAGTAGGCCAGTTTCTGATTCAGAGAAATCCCATTTATATGATTTCTTCCCCATGAACTCGCTTGCCTTCCACAGATGTAATCTCTTATCAAATACCCCATCTATTGACTTAAAGGTGTTCCAAAGTATAGCACTGGGTTGCCCACTTGGTCTATGTCCCTTAGATCTCCAAAGCTCTGACATAGGGTGAGGATAGAACCCTTGACATTACCTTTAGAAATTTACTATTATCCTCTATAGTAAAGTGGGGGTTTCTATCCATTAAATGTAAAATCATGGAAACCATAGATGCTACACTCTTTTGCTTGATGACACTTTGCCCAAACATTTAGGAATTTTGTGCTTGTAACAATTACCATCTGTCTTTTTGTTCCTTATTTTTAAAATACTTGTTCATCATAAGAATTGTCTTGAGACTTTCTTACACACCATGGCCTGAGGTTACCACCATGAATGGATAGTCTCATTTATTTTTCCTGCATATCCTTTTGTGGTGCTAAATTTATTTCATTAATAGATCTGTTAATATTTCTATAAATTTAAAACTAAACAAGAATTTAAAAACTTTATTTTTAAAAGTTTACATTGTAGTGACATAAGTACAATTCAAAATTTATATTTTAACCATATTCAAGTATTCAATTAATTGTTGATATTTATATGCACAACATTTGGCTACAATCAACATCATTTACCTAAACTGTTTCATCATCTGAAACAGAAACTCTATACATATTAAGCAATAACTATTCCACACCTCAGTGAGTGGTAACATGATTTACTATCCACTTCTATGCATTTCATATAAGCAAGAACATACCATATGTGTTTTTCCATGCCTTGCTTATTCCTCTCAACATGATGGATTCAATGTTTTCCCATGTTGTAGCCTGCATCAGAAGCTGCTGAATAGCATTCCATTTAGTGTATAAATTGTCTGGGACAAAGAGAAAATCCTTGAGGACTGGCCATGTTCTGATTTGATTTGGGTTCTGGTTCAATGGATTATATTCAGTTTTTGAAAATGCATTGAATTTGTGATATGACAATTTATCTTACATGTGATATAATACAAAACAGGAATTTTAAAAGTCTCATCTTGCACATCACTTTGTACTTCATCTGTGATTTCCATTCTTCCTGAATATGATATGGCTTTTGTGTCTATAAGTGCAGCAGCTATTCAAAAATAAAAGGATATGGGAGCAAGTGTAGCTCTGCAGTCAAGCAACCGCTTTCCATGAATCAGGTCTTCAAATCAATCCCCAGTACCTCCTAAAATATAAATAAGTAAGTACATAAGTAAATAATAAAAATAAAAGGAGATTTAACAATCAAACAACTTTCCTAAGCTGCCAGACCAAATTTAGACTGCCTAAATCTATACATGTGATGTGTGGATAAACCAAAATGTCTCTATGTCACTTTTTTGGTGGGTTTTCTGTTACTACCAGCTGAATTCTATCTGTAACTAGATTCCTTCTTCTTGATACATTTTAGAATTATTGTAATGTTTCCTCTAAGAAATGAGCTCCAAGGGGATCAAAAAATAGATTCCATGTGTATTTTGTAATAGTCTCACAATGATATTGTACTTTATTCTTTGATGACTATTGCACATGAAGGAATGGCTTGGTGCATTAAAAGGGCTCCAAAATGGATATATTAGAATAAGGCAAAATCCAAATACATGCCGTAGGGGAACTACATAAAGAAACTCAATGTGATATTATGCATAAGATAGAACTAAATGGTCATGAAACATTCAAAGGAAGCTGGATAGACTACTGACCAATTCATGAGGTCCTTGCTGATAACACCAGAGGCCCAAGTTCTCCCATATCTCCTCAATACTCCTACACACTAAGGGAGCCACGTCCTGTCAAATGACTGCACCTGATGCTTCTAAGTCTTTCTTTTTCCGAGTTTGTATCTTTTATTTGCATTTCAAATGTGACCTGAGACTGGCTTCTCTTTTTCCCCACACCCAGGACCTGCTGATGCTGCTGCATTTTGCCCAGTGATCACACTAAGACCAGTCTTTGAACTGTGAGGGACTGCTGAAGATCACCATCTGCTGGCCAATAAAGGAAGTTCTTGTGAGGAAATTAAAAGTAAATAAGTAAGAGAGGATTTTTCCAGCCTTTCCAGCCTCCCTCCCCACGGTCTTTGGAAGTGAGTCTGCAACCCATTACTGGGTCCAGGGTCCAGATTTGAGCAAGTAACCAGGACAATCCTAAAGACCCAGAACAAATTGAAAATGAATTAAAAAAAACAGCAGTAACCCAGCCTCCCTCCACTAAATCCTATAAAAGTGGGAAAAATTGAACATCAGAGTAAACTCACCATCATATTCAGATGTGTAGACATCAGGTAAAAATTACCAGCCATACTAAGAAAATAGAAGAAAAGGGCTCATGCATAGGAATATATCAAAACCCCAGCTGACACACAAGATTTGACACAACTAATTAATGAAATTCATATAAATTTCCAAAATCAAATGTGACCTGAACAAGGCAATACTTTCAGATTTCTTGGAAAAAAACTCAAAATCTCCATGGAACACTCCCTCCACCAACTCCCAAGATCAGGCTACAAAGCCTTTGGACACAGTGAAAAAGAGCAAAGTAAGTGGAAGAAATGCCAGTTGTCTCATCCAAGGTCACCTTAGATTGGCAAACTCCAGAAAAGCCCAAACAAAGAGAGCTCAGGAGAACAAGCAGAAACTCGCCAACTGACAGCGGACCCTTGAAGACCACTGCAGAGATCAACACAACTCAACACAATAGACTCAGCTGCATTATCTTACACTTTTGAGAGCAAATTGCTTTATATGCAGCCATAGCTAACTAATGCAATAAATATTGAGGGCATTAAGAACTATTGACTACTTCTTAAGTATTTTTTCAGATATTGGAAGACAGCATTCATAATCATTCTGTTACTCAGGAACACTTTGGCTAACCAAAAATTAAATGTGAATAACTTTGAGTGTACTTTCCATATTAACAGGAGATGTCAGAAGGACAAGAAAGTTTATGGAGGAATACTTCATCACTTTATTCAGAACCTTCCATTCAAAGAGGATTTATTGCACAGACATTCAAGCTCTTTTTATGTCATCTTTGATCATGAGTATTGAATATGGTTTAGAACATAAAAGCCAAAAAATGGCTAACAGAGTTAATAAACAGACTGTTCATAGATATGGTCTTTACAATATATGACAATATATGGAAAAGGGACAGAGTTTTGTGTAGAGAAACAGAAATGATATTTTTATTTACCAATAAAATAAAATAAAACAAAACATATCATCCAGTCCTGCACCCATTGCATAAATGCCAAGAAACATGGATGCCAAGATTTCTTACTTAATGTGTAGATATAAATTGTTCAAAACAATTCTTCATTTTAGTAATACAGTATATGATTGAATGGTTTTCTTCATAATATTGAAGTTCATATCTGCTGAAGGTAGGGTTTGGTTCCTTGGAATGTTTATATAGTCACAATTTCAGTTTCTGAAGATTAGGGCCCTGCAACCACAGGCAATTATTTCAGCCCAAAGAAAAATGAACCTTGTGTGAATTCCCCAGAAAGAATCTCCTCAGAGACCCTTTACGTCTTTATTCCTTAGTCTGTACATGACTGGGTTCATCTTGGGTGTTTCAATGGGATACATCACCAAGGCTGGTACACGTGCATGTGCATAGCAAAGTACTCATGACCTTTATTCACACAAAAAATAAGGAAACAAGTAAAAGGTAAGACACACAATTTGAAAATGCTTTATTCTTCCCCCAAGATGATGAGATGACACATATGGAGGACATAATTTTACAGTAATAGTAAAGGATCCTAGTGAGGGGAACACAAGACAGCAGGCTAACTGCAAAGTACATCGCTATATCATTGATGAAGGTATCAAAACATGCAAATTGGACCATCTGAGTAAAGTAAAAAATAGTGGTGGATTTCCAAGTGTATAAAAGAGGACAGTGATAGCACTATTAAGATTTTTTGTTGCTAAATTAATTTTATTTTTTAGTATTTTTTTTTCATTTTTTCTATAAGATACTTAGATTAGATAAAATGTTACATAAAAAATATAAGGAATTCCCATATGCCCTACTCCCCAGACCTCCCACTTTTCCCCACATTAACAACCACTTTCATTAGTGCGGTACACTCATTGCAATTGATGAACACATATTGGAGCATTGCTACCAAGGATGGATTATAATTTACATTGTAGTTTACACTCTATCCCACTCAATTCTGTAGGTTATGGCAGAATAAATAATGGCCTGTATCTATCATTTCAATGTCATTCAGGTTAGTTTCAAGTCCCGAAAGTGCCCCCATATTACACCTCTTTTTGCCTTTCCCTGCCTTCAGCACCTCCAGTGGCCACTGTCTCCAAACCAATGATATTAATTTATTCCATTGATAAAATTGCAATAAGTCTATAGTAGAAAACCATTAAGTCCACTCTTGTCCATATTTTATTCCCCAATCCTAAGGATTCTGGGATGGTGATGTCCATTCCACCTCTAACTGAGAGGGGGCTTTCATCCTATATGGCTGATGGATGATACTTTCTTGCTTGCAACTGTAGACTCTGTCAATTCCTTGGTATGGTGGTTGTCCATCCTCACCTCCATGTTAGTTGTCCCAGGTGAGTCCAATGAACTGGAGAGTAAATGTTGCCACTCCACTGAGGCTCAGGGCCCACCTGGCACATGGACAACCCAAAGATTCAAGTCTCTTGGATGTACACCTACCGACTCCAGCAGAAACTGTAGGTTCAAATAGAAGGGACAGAAGAGGCATGTGTAGAGAAGTCACAACTGAGTCAAGTCTGTCACACTCAGAAGCACAAACTCCAAAGTAGGGACCATTGCCAAGACACCAAACTCTGGAGCTATCTGCCATGATCATAGGACCTGGGTGTCTCCAGAGCCCTCAGTAGTCCCATTATTTGGGTTAGTATCTACTTCAGCAGTTTATGCAATCCTGCTCAGACATTCATAAGCTTTACTTCTGGGATGACTTCCCAACCCACTTTGAACTCTCTTAGCCATATAAACTCATTTGTCTTTACCTTTCCGCACCTTTTATTCAAAGTCTTTTACCAGTTGCATTGCTATTTGGTGCTTGTTAGTAATCCCATGATGCCAGGGAGGCTCATCCCCAGAAGTCATGTCCATGCTGCAGGGAAGGTAATGAATATATATGCTGAGTTTGGCTTTGAGATAGGCCATACTTGAGCAACATGGAGGTTCTCAGGATGCAACTCTTCAGAACCCTACAACACTAGGCTAAGATGCAATTTCAAGAGGAAAGGCTGATAAGCATAGTCATCAATAGCAAGGCATCAACAATGGATTATCCTTCTACACCAGTCATTGCCCCTGAACTTGGGGGATTATTGTTGTTCCATTAGAGAATGTGGCAGAGGTCCCAGGATGGGAATTCAATATTCTTTTGCTTATTGTGTGAATCTTTGCCCACCTTGAAAATGCCCCATGAATATTTGAACAAATTTATATACCTATATGTATGCTCAGGTGCACTTCCTTCCATGGTTCCCCCATCACTGACACCCCACACCAATGATCATCCCCTGCCACAGTTGTAACCCTTCTGAGGTACAAAACTTCAAAAATGAAGCCAAGAATGTCACCAAATAAAATTAATAGGAAAATGAAACAATAATGATACATTTAAACATAAGAAATAAAATACATAATAATTTAGAAAAACAAAATTTAAATTTAAAATTGGGATATTAAAAAATGAAAAATATTTAAATTGTTTTGATGTTTTGCCTCTAATCACTGTAATATCTGTTGTACTGTACATTCAGTGACATTTTTTTCCATTCTTACTTTTTTTTTTATTTTGTCTTCAAAGTTTTAGGTAATAGTAAATTCACATACAGAATATAGGGGACTCCCATATATCCAACATCCTCCCCATTTTCCCCCTTCCCATATTAATAAACCTTTTATGTGTGGATATTTCAGTTGTTACAACCGATGTACAAAAATGGAAACATAGCTACTCACCATAGTGAATGGTTAACATTAATATATACATTTTAGACCATACACACATAATTTTTTGCTGAAATTTAACATGGCCTGTATCCAACCATGCAAGAACATGCAGAACACTTCCATTGCTCCCTAAATACCCCTTCTTCCTTCTATTCTATTCCTCCCTCCCCCTCCCATCACGACCTACAATTACAACCAGGCTTCAGTCCTGAATGACAAGATTCATATTTACTTGCAACAGCACTGAGGGCTTGACACAATTGTCTGTTCTCCCTTATTAGAAACTGCCCATGCTATAAAGAGACATTTACCCCTCTTTTTGAGAACATATCAGGCCTCCCCAGGATGGGAGTCCAACTCCTTCCCATTCACTGTCTGGCTGTCCATGCACAATTACAACACACTATGACAAAATGACCTCTCACACATTCACTTGAGAGCTGCCCACATGTGCCTTGTCTTGAACGCCACCCCCCCATCCAGAACCCTGAACCTGTAGCCATTCCTTGCAATATTGCCAAAATTTTTCCCTACATTGTGATTTCAACCACAAACCCACCAATCCCCAGTGTTCTCCTGCTCCCTCCCAAAACCCTTCCCTCAGGTCCAGGGACTGTCCAAACCACACTCCCCACCCTACCCCCTTGTCAAACCTGCACTGCCCAGCCCAATAATATCATTACACTCCTGTCATATACCTTCACTGCACAATTACTCACCTCCAAATTATCATAGATTTTGCCTGTATGGGCATTGGCTCACAACCTTATTCTCCCTTTCTATTTCTTGTAAACTTATCTTGCAGACTCTAGCTCTCTGAGTATGCTCAATTTGCTTAATTCATATCATAAATGTCATACAATATTTGTCCTTCAAGGTCTGGCTTCCTTCATTCAACATAAGGCCCTCCAGATTCACCGATGTTATCCCATGTGTTAGTACTGTATTCTTTCTTACAGCTGAGTAATATTCCATTGTATGTATAAACAAGATTTTGTCTATCCATTCAGCTATTGGTGGGCATCTGGGTTGATTCCAATTTTTGACAAAAGGGAATTTTGTCACTATGAACATTGGTGTGCATACATTTGTTCATGTACTTTCTTTCAATTTTCTGGGTATATATCCATCAGTGGAATTACTGGATCATATGGCAGATTTAAATTTAGTTTTTTGAGGAACTGCCAAACTGTCCTCTGCAAAGGCTGGACCATTCTAAATTCTTAAAAGCAGTGGATGAAGGTTCCTATTTTTCCATATCCTCACCAACACTTGTAGTTCTATGGTTTTTTTAGTGGCAGCCAGTCTAATGGGTGTAAGATGGTATCTCATTGTAGTTTTGATTTGCATTTCCCTAATAGCTAGTGATGTTGAGCATATTTTCTTGTGCTTTTTAGGTGTTTGTGTTACTTCTTTGGAGAAGTGTCTGTTCAAATCACTCGCCCATTTTTTAAAAGGGTTGTTGTGTTTTTATTTTTGACATATAGGATTTCTTTATATATGCTGAAATTTAGGCTCTTATCAGATATATGGTTACCAAATATTTTTTTCCCTTTGGGTATGCTGTCTTTTCACTTTCTTGCCACACTTCTTTGAGGTACAAAAGATTTTAAATTTGAGGAGGTCCCATATATCTGTTTTTTCCTTCACTGCTCATGCTTTTTGCATGAAGTTCATGAAACCATTTCCTATTACAAGGTTCAGGAGATGCTTCCCTATATTATCTTCCAAGGTCTTTATGGTCTTGGCTCTTGTATTTAGATCTTTGATCAAACTTGAGTTGATTTTTGTATTAGGTGCATGATGGTATTCCTCTTTCATTCTTTTAGTTATGGACATCCATTTCTCAAAGAACGATTTATTGAAGAGGCCATTCTCTCCCAGATAAGTGCCTTGGCGCTCTTTTCAAATATCTTATGACTGTATATATGAGGATCTATATCAGAACGCTCAATTCAGTTCCATTGTTCAGTATGTCTATCCTTGTGCCAATATCTTGTTGTTTTGACCACTGTAGATTTGTAGTATGTATAAAAGTAAGGTCGTTTAAGTCCTCCAATTTAATATTTTCTTTTACATAAATTTTTAGCTTTTGGGGGCCTCTTGTCCTTTCAAATAAATTTAATAGTTAGTTATTCAAATTCAGTAAAAAATGTTGTGTTGATTTTTATTGAAATTACATTAAATCTGTAGATAAGTTTAGGTAGGATAGACATCATAATGATGTATAATATTCCCACCCATGAACAGGGAATATTCTTCCATTTATATAGCTTTCTTTGATTTCCTTTAACAATGATTTATACTTTTCTGTGTATAAGCCATTTACATTTTAATTTTTATTCCTAGGTATTTGATTCTTTAAGTTGCTAATGTAAATGGGATATTTCTCTTGATTTCTTCCTGAGATTGCTCATTATTGGTGTACAGAAATGATGCTGTGTTTTGTGCATTGATTTTATCACCAGCAACTTTACTAAACTCATTTATAAGCTCTAAAATATTTGTTGTAGATTTCTTTAGGCTTTCTATGTATAAGATCATGTCTTCTGCAAAGAGTGAAACTTTTACTTCTTCCTTTCCAATTTGTATTACTTGTATATCTTTTTCTTGCCTAAGTGCTTTAGCAACTACTTGTAACACAATGTTAAATAGGAGCAGTGATAGTGGGCATCCTTGACTTTTTCCCAGTCTTAGAGGGAAAACTTTTAGGATTTACCATTGTATATGATGATAGCTGTGGGTTTTTCATTTATCCCCTTTACCATTTTGAGGAAATTTCCTTCTATTCCTACACTTTGCAGTATTTTTACCAGGAAAGGGTGCTATATTTTGTCAAGGGCTTTTTCTGCATCTATGGAGATGATCATGTGATTTTTTATTTCAATCTGTTTATGTGTATTACTTTGATTTATTTTCAAATGTTGAAACATCTTTGCATACCAGGGAAGAAAGCCACTTGGCCATGGTGTATAATTTGTTTGATGTGTTGTTGAATTTGGTTAGCAAGTATTTTATTGAGTTTTTTTAATATCTAGGGTCATTAGAGAGATCTGTCTATAATTTTCCTTTCTTGTGGCATCTTTGTTTAACTTTCGTATTAGGGTAATGTTGACATCATAGAATGAGTTAGGCAATGTTCTTTACACTTCTATTTTGTACATTTCCTCTAATTAATCGTTCTTTTAGGCATATAATTTTTCAAAGTATCTTCATATAATACTCTATTTCTGTGGAATCAGTGGTGATATGCTTTCCTCATTTATTATTACGTGTATTTGAATCTTTTCTCTTTTTTACTTTTTTATTCTAGCTAAGGGTTTGCCAATTTTTTTTTAATCTTTTTGATGAACCAGCTTTGGTTTTGTTTAATTTTTCTAGTGCTTATTTCTTTTCTATTTCATTTAATTATACTCTAATCTTCGTAATTTTCTTCTTTCTACTTCCTTTGAGGTTAGTTTGTTTTTCTTTTTCTAATTCTTCTAGGTTTTCAGTTACATCTTCAATTTAACTCTTTCTTTTCTTTTGATATATGCATTTGTGTCTGTGAATATCCCTCTTAGTACAGCTTTTTCTGCATCCATATCTTTTGATATGTTGTGTTGTCATTTTCATTAGTTTCAAGGTAGTTACTGATATTTTTTTAAATTTCCCCCTTGATCCACTGTTTGCCTAAAAGTTTCTTGTTTAACTTCCATATCATTGCACCTAATCTGCTTCTCTGGCCCTTACTCATTTCCAGCTTCAATCCATTGTGGTCAGAGAAATTAATTTGTATAATTTCAATCTTTCTGAGTTCATTGATGGTTGTTCTGTGGCCTACCATGTGGTCCATCATGGAAAACGATCAATGTGCACTCAAGAAGAAAGTATGTCACACTTTATTTGGATGAGTGTTTTGTATATATCTATTACTTCCAGATTGTCTAATGTATTATTCAAAGTCTTTGTTTCTTTATTGATTCTCTGTCAAAATGTTCTGTCTAATGTTGACAATGGTGTATTAAAGCCCCCCTCTACAATTGCAGAGGCAGCTTTATTCTTGAAAGATTACCCTTTTTACTAATATATAGTGTCCATCATCTATTTTGTCCAATATTAGTATAGCTATTCCAGTCCTTTCTGGTTGTTGTTTCCTTGTAAAATTGTTTACCAGCCATTCACTTTCAGCGTCTTTGAATCCCTGGGTCTAAGGTAGGTTTCTTGTAGACAGCATATAGATGGGTCATATTTCCTTATCCATTTTGCCAATCTGTATGTCTTTACTGGTGAGTTTAATCCATTAACATTCAGTGTTATTGTGTAAAGGAATTACTTACATTAGCCATATTTTCTTTGAGTTCATGTATGTCATTTGTTGTTTTTATTTCTCTTTTTGTTTCTTATATTTTTTCTTACACTGTCCTTCAGCTCTTTCTCTCCTGTTTTTTCCTTTCAACCTGAAGAACTCCCTTTAGTATTTCATAAAGGGCAAGTTTCTTATTGGTATATTCTCTTAATTTCTACTTATCTGTGAATATTTTGAAATCTCCATCATTTTTGAATTCCAGCTTTGCTAGATAGAGAATTCTTGTCTGGAAGGTTTTTTTTTTTTTCTTTTAGCCCCTTCACTATGTCCTACCACTACCTTCTTGCCTCCATGGTATCATATGAGAGATCAGCACTTAATTTTATTGAGCTTCCCTTGTATGTGATGTTTGTCTTTTCTCTTGCAGCTTTCAGTATTCTCTCTTTTTCATGAGCATTGGATAAATTGACAAGTATATGTCTTGGAATAAGCCTGTTGGGATTTATAATGTTGGGGGTGCACTGTGCTTCCTGGACATGTATGTCTATGTCTTTCAATTCTGCTGTGTGGTTTAGTTTAGTTGCTGAATTCATATGTGTGGTCATTATTATTTTTGACATTTTGTTCCTTTTATTCTATTTCCTTGCTGTTGTCTATGTTCCCTTGAAAGAAAAAGATTAGGGAAATAGAATATGAAAGATGTAAGAAGAGAAAAAGGATAATAGTAATAATAATAGTAAAATGTAGAAAAGGAACCATATAAGACCTAGGAAAATGATAAATTAGCTCATATAAGAAACGTTATAGGAATAAGAATAAAAAAGTGTGGTACAAAGAATGAACTGAATAACTGAATAGAGACAAATATCAATAATGAATCAACATGCTAGAATGATAAGAAGTGAGGGAAAAAGAAAAGAAAATACAACAAGTTAAAAAGTTAAAAAAAGAAAGAAAACAGAGAATAGAGGAGATAGAAACAAAAACAAGAAGAATTGAAGACTAAACAAGGATACATGGACTGGAAGAACAAAAACAGAAAGCAGAATATAGAAAGATGAAGTTAAGAAAAAAATTAGCATAAGTAGACATAATTGTTATACAATAAAGGGGGAAACAAAGGGAACAGGGAATAACAGAAAACAAGAAACAAGACAGCAGCTCCTAATTTAAAAAAAGAAAAAAATTGGGGAGGGGAAAAAGAGAGATAAAAAAGAACAAAATCAAACACTCGAGCAAGCAATCTGTAGTAGTTTTTCATTTTTATTAATCCCAAAAATAGATATTGGATTATGTTTGTAAGTTGGTCTGAAACTGGCCAAGATTAAATTATGATTAGGACTTTGATTGAGCCATATCATTAAAGTGTTAAGTCTCTGTACCTTGGTGGGTAGGGACTCACAGAAAAAAAAAAGTCATGACAAAGGACAGAGTTGGAGTTTTGATGTAGGAGTTTTTGAGCTGAGGGCCAGGAAGAAAGCACACAGAGGAACAGAGCAGCCCTGCCTAGGGAGAATCAAGCCCTGGGGAGAGAAACAGGGCCCCAGAGAGAGGAACCCAAGAAGCCTGAACCCTTGGCAGACATCAGAAGCCATCTTGATCCAACACATGGAAATAGACTATGGTGAGGGAAAAAACTTATACTTTATGTCCTGGGTATTGTATGCTTCTATCCCAAATAAAAACACTTTATAAAAGCCAATAGATTTCTGGTATTTTGCATCAGCACCCCTTTGGCTGACTAATATAGGATTAAACAAACCCTTAGGAAAAAGAGCATTCCCTCCTAGGCCCCTGAGTAGCTTCTCAGGCTTCTGGTGTTCATCAATCAATTACCGTGCAGCCTTCCATCTGCAGGTTTTGAATTGGGCTATAGTAAATAAACTAAGTTAATTTTTTTTTTAAAAGAAACTTTTTAAAGAAAAACAAGACCTAAGAGCAGCTAATACAAAAATAATGTCTATGGGTTCTCTGTTCTAAAGTATGAGCTGAATGTTTGATAACCCAGTGGATCACTACTCTAAGGAGAGCTGGGAATCAAACCAAGGAACTCCTATATTTAAAGCAGAGACTCCTTCAATGAGCTAAACTTTCTTGGGTCAATTAGATAGAGAGCTATCCACTCACTTTCCCTAGGGCAGGTTTAACTCTTTGCAGTTCAGTAGATTCCTGCAGATAAAGAGCCTGTCTGTCCCTGCCACCTTTCCATTCTTATTGCTTTATCTTCCAGAGCAGAAGGAAGTGATAACCTGAATGATCAGATCCCCTCCCTGCCTCTCCTGGTCAGGTTGAGTTCCTTTCAGAAATTCAAATGGTAACCTGGTATCCAAACTCACTGCATAGAAATGACTCTCAAACCTCTTCCTTATGTCCCCCTTCTCCCAAGGTACATTAAATAGGCCCTTGGAAGTTTATTAGGGTTTTCCTACTACTCACCTCCCTTAGGGGAGTTGGAATTTTGATAGCTTTCAGCAAGAGAGTAGTCAAATGCCTTACTCCACCCTCTCCCAGCCCAAGTTCATCTCTCCAAGGTTGGTTAGGCAAATTAGGCTGCCTTTGTAGTTTTGCCTCTCCCCTCTTCCTGAAGTCACATTTTGCCAGCTGGCATGTTTCCTAAATTTCAAGGGGGGGTCATTTAACCAAACCCATAGAAATTAAACCACATTCCACTCTTCACCAGGACCCTCACAGTCCTTGAGAATGCTCTCTCATGCTCAGTGGCTAGTAAAAGTCAGGGGCTTCACAGTGGCTTTTTGCTTTGAGGGTGGGGTTTTCCCACTCACTGTTTCCAACCACTGGGGAAAAACTCACGTTTTTCCCTTGGGCTTTATATCTCTCTGTCCAGTTCCCTCCAGATCAATGCCCTGAAGCATCCTGTTCTGTGGGTTCCCAAAAGACCTCACTTAAACTGTATCTTGCCTCTCCTCAGTGGTATTTTGTGAGAAAGCTGGTGAGTGACCACTTGAATCAATGTCATCTTGCTTCTATCTCTCTCCTACTAATATATTGACCTTGCCCTTTCCCTTTCAACCACTGTCATACACATATAAAAAGTTTCCTAGTTAGAAACACTATCATGCCCTCTCACTATTTCTATTCATTTCTAAAGATTTCCAAGTGACCTTTTTATAAGTTCTGCACAGATTAACACTCAGCTTTACATTCTCCACTCTCATTCTATTTTCTGGTGACTCATATTCTAATTATTAACTCCATTATATTACAAAATATATTTAGTTCATAATAGCACAATCATTCAGTATTTTCCTTTTGTGTCTATTTGTTTCACTCAACATAATGTCCTCCTGGTTCATCCATGTTGTCATATGCTGCACAACTTCATTTCTTCTTACTGTTGCATAATATTCCATATTGAGTAAACAACACAATTTGTTTATCTATTCATCTGTTGATGGACACCTAGGTTGGTTCCAAGTTTTGGCAATCATGAATAATGCATCTACAAACATCATTGTGCACATGTCTGTTCCTGCCACTGCTCTCAATTCTTCTGTGTATAGACACAGCAGTGGTTTTGCTCTGTCATATGGCAAATATATATTCAAATTCTTTAGGAACTTTCAAACAGTCCTGCACAGTAATTGAACCATTCCCCTTTCTTATAAAGAGTGAATAAGTATTCCTATCTCTCCCCATCCTTTCCAACACTTAGCAGTTTTCTTACTTTTTCATAGTGGCCATTCTAATCTGTGTGAAATGATATCTCATTGTAACTTTGATTTGGATTTCCCTGAGTTTTAGTGATATTGAATATTTTTTCATGCTTTTTCACCATTTGTATTTCTTCTTTAGACTACAGTCTTTGAACTCTTTTACCCATATTTTAATTTGTCTTTAATTGTTTTAATTGTTTCATTCTATTATCTCTTTATATATCATGGATATTAAACCCTTATCAGATACTTGATTACCAAATAATATTCTCCCTTATAGTTGACTGCCTTTTCTCCTTTTTGACAAATTACTTTGAAGTGAAAAAGTGTTTAGTTTTGAGGAGATCCCATTTATCTATTTTTTCTTTTGTTGCTCATGCTTTGAGTGTAATATTTAAGAAACCACCGCCTACAACAAGGTCTTGAAGATGTTTTCCTACATTTTCTTCTAGGAGTTTTATGGCTGTCACTTTTATATTTAGGTCCTTAATCCATTTTGTGGTAATTTTTGTATAAGGTATGAGATACGGTCTTCTTTTTTCTTTTGGATACATGTCTGGTTCTAATAACACCATTTGTTGAATAGACTGTTCTAGCCCAGTTGGAAGTGCTTGACAGCCTTGTCAAAAATGACTTGATTGTAGATAAGAGGGTCTATATTTTAGTTTTCTATTTGTTTCCATTGGTCAATTTGAATATATTTATACCAGTACTGTGCTGTTTTTACCAAGTATTTGATTCTTTTAATTGCTAGTGTAAATGGTAGTTTTCTTGATTTCCTCTTCAGATTGTTCATTATTGGTGTACAGAAATCCTACTGATTTTTGCACATTGATCTTATAACCTGAAACTTTACTGAACTCATTTATAAGCTCTAGAAGCTTTTTTATGAATTGCTCATGGCTTTCTATGTATAACATCATGTCTTTTGCAAGTAGTGAAATTTTTACTTCTTCCTTTCAAATTTGGATGCCTTTTATAAAATTTTCTGGCCTAAGCGCTCAAGCAAGTACTTTGAACACAATGATAAATAGAAGTGGTGAAAGTGGGCATCCTTGTCTTGTTCCCGATCTTAGAGGTAAAATGGGATTTCACCATTGAATTTGATATTAGCTGTGGGTTTTTCTTATAAACCCTTTATCATGTTGAGGAACTTTCCTTCTATTCTTATCTTTTGTAGTGCTTTTATCAGGAAAAGTTTCTGTATTTTGTCAAATGCTTTTTTGGCATCTATAGAGATGATCATGTGTTTTCTTTTTTACCTTTGATCTTTTTATTTGGTGTATTACATTGATTTATTTCCTTATGAATAAACATTCTTGCATACTAGGGATGAAACCCACTTGGTCATGGTGTATAATTCATTCTATGTGCTGTAGAATATGTTTAGAAAATATTTTGTTGAGGATTTTAGCATCTAGGTTCATTAGAGGGATTGGTCTCTAGGTTTACTTCATGGTAGTGTCTTTGTTTTTGGTATTATGGTGATGTTGGCATCATGGAATGAGCTAGGCACTGTTCCTTCTTCTTCTATTTTTTGGAAGATTTTAAGCAGGATTGGTGTAAGTTCTTTCTAGAATCTTTGCTTTTTCTCTTTTTTTCTACTTCTTTTGGAGTTATTTTGTTATTCTTTTTCTAATTCTTCCAGTTTGGCAGTTAGGTTTGGATTTTAGCTCTTTCTTATTATTTAATATAGGCATTTATGGCTATGAATTTCCCTCTCAGAACTTCTTTTGCTGCATCCCATAGGTTTTTGATATGTTGTATTGTCATCTTCATTCATTTCCAGGTAATTACTAATTTCTTTTGAGATTTCCTCCTTGACTCACTGTCTAAGATTATGTTGTTTAACTTCCATATATTTGTGCCTAATCTGGTCTTACTGATCTCCAGCTTCATTTCATTGTGGTCAGAGAAATTGCTTTGTATAATTTACATTTCTGTGAATTCATAGAGAGTTGTTCTGTGGCCTATTATGTGGTCTATCTTGGAGAATGACCCATGTGCACTTGAGAGGAATTTATATACCACTGTATTTGGGTGTAATGTTCTGTATATGTACATTAGGTCCAGGTCTTCTAATGTATTATTCAAAGTCTTTCTTTCTTTATTGATTCTCTGTTGAGATATTTTGTCTAATGGTGATAATGGTGTATTAAAGTCCCTCACTATAATTGCAGAAGCATCTATTTCTCCACTTAGTTTTTCAAGGGTTTGTCTCATGTATTTTGAGGTATACTGGATAAGTGCATAAATGTTTATAATTGTTCTTTCTTCTTGGTAGATTACCCTTTTTATTAATATGTAGTGTTCTTCTTTGTCTCTTGTAATAGTTTTGCATTTAAAGTCTATTTTTTCTGACATGATTATAGCTGCTCCCACCCCTTTTTGGCTATTGTTTGCTTGTAAAATTGTTTCCTAACCATTCACTTTCAGCCTCCTTGCAGCCCTGGAATTAAGTGGTTTCTTATAGAGAGCATATAGATGGTTCATATTTACTTATCCATTCTGCCAATTAGTTTCAATTCAGTCTCTCTCTCTCTCTATATATATATATATATAAATCTGCATATATTTAAAAAATAATATATATTTTATATATTATTATAT
>JAQZBX010006391.1:0-53358 GCA_029593785.1 Cabassous unicinctus | reverse complement strand
TTTAAATCTGCTGTAAAGTAATGACTGTCACCAGATACTGCTTGAAACTTAGAAAGTTATAATGAAAGTAACACTTCATTAGACGTTTGCAACTTATAGTTGAATTAATGCAAGAGAAAAGGAGTGGAACAGAGTTAGAGGGAGACCTTGTGCTTTACATCAAAGCCTTGCTAGGGATTTTTTTAAAAACCTTACCCTTCAAGAGTTCTTTGGGTTTCTTCATGAAACAATAAAATGGGGTCCACCAGCAAGATGTTCTCAACAAAATACTAATAGGGAGAACATAAGGAAGCTGTCCCCTTCAATGTATGGCATATCAAAAACTAAAAGTGTTCTAAAGAACACGAAATTGTTCAAGTGTAGCGAACTGGACAAAAGCTAAAATGTGACCTGTGCCTTTTAAACAACAAAAAATCACCGTGGGGAGTGAAAATAAATATAGTCCATAAATAAACCAACCTGAGGCTAAAATAAAAGACTAAGTAGATCTTGGCTCATATTCAGGGAAAAAATCAATTTGTAATGTATCAGAGCCCTTTTTAAATTCTCACACTCACTCTCTTGTTCTCTCTCACTCTCTGTTTTAATAATAGCAAACATTCCAAGAAGTTACTCTGAACACCACATCTTTCCTTGATGGGGTATCTTTGATAATTGGTATGAATTGAAGTTAATTAATGCTAATTAACTAATTAAAAGCATTAATGCTAACACCTTTCCCAAAGCAACTCCTGGTGCTTTAAGGTTAATGAATGCTTTTCAATGGACTCTAAGTGTAGAGATGAAACGCAGCCCTAAAATGAGCAGGCAGAGAGGCATTGAACTGGTGTGGCTTATAAGGGCATGAGGGGGGAATCAGAGGAGGCTCAAATGATGGGGCTCCCGTCTACCATATAGGAGGTCCAGGGTTTGATTCCCTGGGCCTTCTGGTGAAAGGCAAGCTGGCCCGCACAGAAGTGCTGGCCCGTGCAGATAGCTGTCGCAGCAAGATGACGCAACAAAAAGAGACACAGAAAAGAGACAATAAGAGACGCAGCAGACCAGGAAGCTGAGGTGGCGCAAGAGATTGAGCACCTCTCTCCCACTCCGGAAGGTCCCAGGATCTGTTCCTGGTGCTGCCTAAAGAGAAGACAGAAGAACACACAGAAAGCAGACAGCGAGCGCAAAACAACGAGGGGGGTGAGCAGGGAGAAATAAATAAATAAAATAAACCTTTAAATAAATAAATAAATAAATAAAGGCATGAGGGAAGCTGGAATGTTGAGTATACCCCAGCCATGGGCCTGCATCCATCTCAAGGGCCACATCATCCCAAAGCTCCTCCCATTGTTTCTAACTACTTCTGCATCTACAGGCCAATAGCTGTGAGCCTCTCGCTGGAGTCAATACCTCGGTTCACTCCTTCCAGAGACCCAGGAGTCTTAGAGGTATGACACACTCAGGACAAAGCTGAATCCTAAGAGGCCTGAATGCCTACCCCCTCCCATTAATTCTCCTGCATCCATGCCAAACCTACCATCCCTCATACCCCTGATATCCTTGGTATGTGCCCAAGAGGGAGGCCCTTCCAATGAGTCATCCACTTTTGAACTCTCACCTTCACATTGCTTTACTCAGTTTCCCACTCTTTCCTTCTAGAGTTTTCCTGTGTGACCACAGGAATCCCATTCCACCAACAACAAATTCCCTGACATCCCCAGCTTCTTCCCTGAACATTCTGTAGCTTTCTAACATGAAGAAACCTGGCTTTCCCCCCAAGCATGCTGCGTCCTCTACAACCTGCATAGTGCAGGCTGCTGGGTCAGGTCCATTCTGTCACATACTGCTGCTTCCATGGGTCTCAGTTCTCTGCCCTCTGACACCCATGCTACCTAGCCATGATACCACACACTGTCTACTCCAGCTGTCATCTACTGACTGCTTGGTTGTGCCACTTATTTATTGAAGACATTGGCCTTGGGCCCACACTATTCCCTTTTATTCCAAGTTTTGCCAACAATCTGGCACATTTGGTATGTCCTTAAAGCATACCTGACCTCTCAGTTCCCTGATCTCAACTCCCATTACCTTCTGCTTCAATTACCCAATCCCATGCCCTCCCCAACCCCCACCCCAGACCTTGTCATCAAAGAATCACAGCCTCTGAACCCCATGACTTTCTTTTCTTCCAGTTCTCATTTGGTTATTTTCACTATATTTAATTCCCAAACTTATAAAGACCTCCGGTGTTTCTTTTTTCTTCTTCATCCATTTGCTGTCTTGTTTTCTCCTCTATTCAGGAAGGATTCCTTGGTTCATAATGTTAGCCTTTCACCAGTGTCCTCAATTCTATTGCTCCATTATTCTTCTGTTTCATCTGTCTGACAAAACTTGGAGCAAGTACCTTTAATCCTCTTCTCTGCATTTGCCATTCCTTCACCTGTGCAGCTGGACACTGCTGGAGAAAATCACATAGTCACATATTGGGGCAACCCTAACATCATGCCCAGCAACCTCAACTGGGGCCTCAGTGCTGCCTGCAGTCCTACCACATTCCCCTGGCCTGCTCTCAATCTCTCTTTCTCAGTCTCCAGAGGGACTATTTCAAGAATTCTTTTCTTTCCAAAACTCCATGCTTGCCCTCTCCACCCTCCTCATTCTCAGTAGATGATTTTACTTCCCACTTCTCTAGGGGGAAAAAGAAAGAAGCTATGAGATATGAACAATCTCAACTTTCCATCCCAACCTATAAACTTACTTGCATCTCCCTCCACCTGTGATGGTTTGAAGCTGTATGGACCCCAGAAAAGTATGTTCTTCAAGTTAATCCACTCCTGTGGGTGTGGACCCATTGTAAGTAGGACCTTTTGGTGAGTAGGATCTTAAGTCAAGATGTGACCCCTCTCATTCTGGGTGGGTCTTATTCCTCTTATTGGAGTCCTTTATAAGAGAATGAAATTCAGGCAGAGAAAGAAAGCCACAGAAGCAAGAACCTGAAAGCGATGAAACCTGGAGAGAAGGGAGAGACCACAGATACTGCCATGTGCCTTGCCATGTGACTGAAGAGTCCAGGATTGCAAGCAGCTGGACTTCAGGAAGAAAGCATTGCCTGATGATGCCTTGATTTGGACATTTTTCTCAACCCCAAAACTGTAAGCTTGTAAGTTAATATAGTTAAAAGCCAACTGTCTTAGTTTGCCACAGGGCTGTGGATGCAAAGTACCAGAAATGGGTTGGCTTTTATACTGGACATTTTATTTAGGGTAAAAGCTTACGGTTCTGAGGCTGTGAAATGTCCAAATCAAGGCACCGTCAGAGATGCTTTCTCACCAAAGTCAACTGCCACATGGTGAAGAAAGATGGTGGGCAATCTCTGCCTTTCCCTCCAGGCTCACCGTCTCTCAGAGCCCTACCCCAGAGCTCAGCTGTGAGCAATCAGGCATAGTGCTTGTCTCTTTCTGGCCTCCTCTGAGTCTCGGATGCTCCACTTTCTTTCTGAGTTTAGCTGTGAGCTATAGGCATATGGCATATGTTTTCCTGCAGTCTTCTCTCACATATGGCAGACTCAATATGTTGGCTTCCTTTTCCTCTGTGTGTGTGTGTCTCTCTCTGTGTCTCTATTTATATCAGACCCAGCAAGAGGGCAGAGACCCAAGCTGGCTCACACTTCACTGACATAGTCCAATCAAAAGGCCCCACACCCACATGGATTAGTTCAAAAACATAATCCTTCTCTTTTTGGGATTCATAAAGGAACTTCAAACTGTCACACTGACACATTTCATGGTATCTGCATTTCAGCAGCCTAGCAAACTAGAACACCACATTTTCAGCATTGACTCCTATCATGGTAGAAGAGGTTCCCCTCCCTCATCAAAGGCAGATCTCTCGGCCTGTGCTCTGGATCCCATCTCATCCTGACTTTTCATTGACCTCACTCTCTCATATATCCCTTTTCATTCCTATTTATATATTCAGCTTCTTCCTTTATACTGGATCCTTCCTTCTCGGGTTAAAAACAAAAAGAAACAAACAAAAAACAAGCATTCCCCTCCAATTACAGCCCTCTCTTCCCTTGCCAGCCAGACTTTTTTGGAAAAGTTGTCTCCATTCACTGTTTCACCTTCCTCACCTCTCTCCGAGTTCACCAGTGATCTCCTTGTACTTACATTTGAGGGGCACTTTTCAGTTCTTTCTTTATTTGACCTCATGGCAGTATTTGACATGTCTACCTTCTTGATACTTTCTCTTTCCTTGACACCTTTGACATCATCTACCTGCTCCCAGATATTTTTCTCTAGTCAAGACCTTTCTCTTGCGTTTAAGACCTTTTAAGCAGCTCTACCCACAGATTACACAGGCACCTCAAACGCAAACTGAGCTCATGTCCTTTTCAAATTGTTACCTCTTCCTGAATCCCCCCTGAGTGGTGAACCCTACTATGGACTCAATGCTGCAGCTAGAAATTTGTGTATCATCCCTCACTGTTCCCTTCACCATCTCTCACATCCATTTGCATCACCAAGAAGCCTTGATTCTGTTGCCTAAATACGTCTCCTACACTTTTGCTTATCTTCTTCCACTTTGCCACCATCACCCCTCACCTAAACCTCTGCTCCCACTTCCTAAGTGGTCTCCCTGTCTCCAGTATTCTTCTCAAACTATCACTACATGGTAGCCATGTGATTGTAATGAGCAAGGAATCTCACAGATACAAGAGTCCACAAAATTCACGTAGACAAGATTGGAACAGTTTTTCCTAGAGTAAATTTAATTTGAGATTCAGAACCTCCAATCTTTTTCCTAGAAGACAAGTTACTCTAGATGCTCTGAAGTGAATTCAGCTATTTGTCTGTCAACTGAAATTGCATAAATATTTCAATTCAGAAATCAAATTCAGACCTTCATTCCCTTCTTCCCTTCTTTTACTCTTGGGGCTCCTGGGACTGCTGCCCAAGGAAGAGGATGAAGGTTCGTGTGTGATTGGCTGCAGTTTGTGATAGGGTGGGAGCTCTCCACCTAGATCTCATCTGGGTGGTGCCAATACTGGCATGAGCTGCCGCTGCCTTTTGTGGTCTATTCTCTCATCAGGGGCAGGGCTCAGGATGCCCTCTAGGTTCTTGGACCCTGCTGGCCCTGACGAGTGGGGGTGGCCTGGCTGGGTGCTCATGCTAGCTTCATCTCACAGAGGTCAGCCACAGCCCCCACGTCTCCAGTGAGAAATCCAGGAACATCCCTTGTTTTTGCCCAGCACATTTCTTCTTTAACAGATCATTTTCCTCCATCCCCCCACAGCACAGAGGGGGAAAAACAATTCATATTTATTCATTTGTGTGAATTGGTTTAATCTCACTGGTTTAAAGTACAGAGCCTTTGAATTGTGGGTATATCTCCACAGCAATTCATATGCTTTGTACTAACAAAAGAGTCAGGGGAGGGAGGTGCAGAAGGGGTTCAACAGCCCAGAACCCAAGGAGAGAGAGGAGAGAGTACATTCTATTAATACTTCGCATATCATCCTGTCACATGTTCTTTCTAAATCATAAATCTGATCAGGTCATTCACCATCTGAGGCTTCCCATTGCCTTTAGGAAAAAATCTAAACATTTAAACTTAACTTACAAGTTAAGATCTGTCCCCAGTTTACCTCTCCCGCCTCATTTCCCACAATTGCCCTTCTTTCAGTTTCTGGGGCTCACCCTGTTCTTTCTTGCCTCTGGGCTTTCTCACATACCTTAGAGATTTTTTCCAACTTTTTCCCACACCTGGCTAATTCCCATACATTCCTCTGGTTTGGGGTTAAATGCCACCTCCCCTCAGAAATCCTCCTTGGCCTTCTTCCCACCCCTGACTTTGATGAGCCACTGTTGTGCACTCCCATAAACTTCACATATCATAGCATTTATCATCTTTTAGTCGTTTTATTTGTCTGCTCTCCTACTAGACTGTAAATGCTTTTAAGGCAAGACTGTGTCCATCTTGGTCACTGTTCACCCTCCAGCACCTAGCATGTCCCTGACTCATGATAGGAGGTCAATAAATATTTGTTAAATAAAAAATAAATGAACAAATTGAATGTGCAAGCCAAATATTAGCTGGCTTCATGTGTGCTATTTTTCACTTTAAAATTAGACTCAGTACTTTATTGTGTTTCCTCAAAAGCAAACCAACTCCACAAGGCAGAGGTAAGCAATGTAAATTTGACTAAAGAGTTTACAGAGACAGAGGAGAGGATTTTCATGGCAGATATTCCTCTTTGGCTTCCAGACAATGGGCCTTCCTCTCTCTTGATTTTCCCCTCTCCTTACTCCCAAATTAGCCTCTAAATTCCCTTCCTTAAGAAAACATCACACACAAAGCACGATGGAGGATGGATTGGAGAGAGATGAGGCTAATATCATTTAGAAGACAATTGACTGAGGCCAGGCACAAATGATGAAGGCCTGAATTAAGAAAATGACAAAATGAAGCACAGAGATGAATTTCAGAGATGTGGTTACTGATCTGATTGGTTACTGGAGTAGGTAATAAGATTGCCAAATGGTTAGACTCATTACCAAGGGAAGTAGGGGAGAGAATTACGCAAGGAAGTGCAAGTATAAGAATTATTAACCCCTTGAGAGTCTAGCTGAGGCTAGAGACCAAAATTGATATTGGCACTAGTTCAAATAATTGCAATTTTCTTTAATAACTTGGGCTGCCAAGGGAAGGAGCAGAGAAAATGGGTGATTGGATTGATCTAAGACTTGGGATTTGCTGGGAAGATGTGGCAGGAACACCAAGGGGGAGGGAAATGACAATGCTATTTAAAATGAGTGGTGGGCCATGACATCTAGGTTCAATAGGGATAGAAGTAAGGGTAGGATGGTGCTGATAGATGGGTGAAGGGGAAGGAGGTAGTCAAGAAATTGGATGTCTTGATATAGTGAAGAGTGAGTTAGAAAACTAGTATAATAAGAAACAAAATCCTACTCTACAGCTCAATGGACTCACCCAAGTCACCTGGCAAGGAGATGATGATGGACAACGGCCATCCCAGAGAATGGAGAGAGTCTGCAGCTGCAGACAGGATAATCCCATCCATCTTATCCATGGGATATAAGTCCCCTCTCACTTGGAGGTGGAGTGGACATCACCATCCCAGACTCCTCAGGATTGAGGGAAGAACTATGGACTAGAGTGGACTTACTGGTATTCTGTTGTAGACATATTGTGATTCAAGCAACGGAAGAAATTACCACATTGAGGTAGAGTCAGTGGCCACTGGATGCTTTTGGGGAAGGGAGAGGGAAAAGCAGTTGTAATACAGGGGCTTTTTCGGGACTTGGGATTTATCCTGAGTGACATTACAATGAGAGATATAGGCCATTTTACATCAGCATATAATATGCAGAACTATGTGGGAGAGAGTGTGGTCTACAATGTGAACTATGGTCCATGCTTAGTGGCAAAGCCCCAGGATGTGTATATCCATTGCAGTTGATGTGCCACACTAATGAAAGATGTTTATGTGGGATGTTATGGGAGGTGTGGGAGGTGGGGAACATGGGAATCCCTGTAATTTTTGTGTAACATTTATGTAATTTAAGCATCTTTTAAAATATAAAAACAAACAACAAACAAACAAAAAGAAACAAAAGATGCAAAAAAGAGAAGGGACTGTGCATGATGCAATGTTTGCGGGAGTAAGAGTTCATGGAATTCAGGACCCAAGAGGAAAGCAAACCGTAGAAAAGAGAAGGTTTGTTTCTAGTAGAAGACGAAGCATCTTTAAATATTTCTTGGTAGAGGACATCACATAGGATGAGAGGGATCACGTTGGAAAGTCTAGATTTCCTCCTCTAAGCAGGAGGGGAAAGTCATATGCAGAGGTAGGATTGGGATTTGAGGGAAGTAGAAAGGTTTAGAAAAGGAATGGTGGGGAAGGAAGCAGTAGGAAGGCAATTATGAAAAAACAAAGAATTGCCTGGTAGTGGCAAGGGCTCATTTCAGATCAGTCAGCCGGCATCGACTTGCATCAATATCTAACATATTCTGCTTGTGAGCAGAAACAGAAAGTATCTGGTGGACTTTATTCAGGGCTGGAGATTAACAAGACAGAAATGAGTTAAAAAACCGAGGGCATGAGGGCACCTATCAGGATTTTGCTGAAATTGCCAACAGTGGTAACAGGTTGAGGGAAAGGCAAGTAAGAGCTGATGGTTCCTTGGCACTATGAGAACAGTGAGGAAGCAGAGATCAAAACAAAGAGGGTGAACAGAAGATTCAGTGGCCCTAACAAAAACAACACCAGGACATTCCAGACACTTTCTCCATAAAGTGAAAAGGTGAATGCCCCTTTAAATCATTAACTAACCTGACATTCAAATCTGGGCAGACTGTCCCAGGTTGGGTTGTTCTATTTTGCCAAGAATTGATAAGCTTCTGTGAACTCTCCAGGGTGAGTAAGGCGTGATCCATCTGCCCTGTCTGGACAAGTTTGATCTGGCCTCCCTCCTCCTGCTGAAGCAGGCATGATATATGTGCCAGTATTCTGTCTTATACTAATTATCACATTCCAGAATATGTACTCCTGCTGGCACTGCCTTTAGGCTTTTGGAGGGCCCTGCTCTCACCTTCTCTGGCTGTGCCTCTTACCATGATGTGAGGAGCCTGGGGATCCCTGAAGATGTGCTTACTCAAAACTCACATCACACCCTTCTAGACCACACTCTGGATGTCCTAGAATACATCAGAATTCCTTACCTAAATGCCCCAAGCCCACTTCCAGGACCCACATAGACTTCTCCCCCATCCTTCCAAGGTCTGTCCCAGCACTAGTGTGCACACTCCCAGGCCTGAGGGGTAGCCAAGAGGAGCCAGTTGCAGAGGTGTGGACAGCATTTGGAAGTGGACAGGGCTTGGTGTCCACACGCTTGCATGAGAGGCCTTTCTTGGTCAGAGCCAGGGATGGGAAGAGAAGGGAACAGCTTCAAGCTGGGGTCCAGCTCCCCAGGCTGCCCCTCTGTGTCCTGGTGATGAATTCCAAACTCAAACCTGGCCTTCCTGGTCAGTAGGAAGGTAGATTTACCAAGAACATATTTTATTTAACAGTTACTTTGATTTATAATTTTTAAATAGCTAGACATATGGAATACAAATTTCTGTTTGTACTCTTGCTCTTGGCCACACAAATGTTATGGATAGGTCTGGATCTTACAATGTACTAAAAGAAAGCTTTTCAAAATTATTTTTCTAAGTTTATTTGACATAATAGTTTGGTCGAAATTGTGTTCCAAGAAGGTAAAAATTAAAAATCCATTCAGAATCCTGTCTGTATTTCTGAAAACTTTTCCTAGTCTAAACCCTTTCCTCAATTTTTCATATCATTTGATGACATTTGGTATCATTTAATAGAGTATGTTTCCCTGTTTTATTAACGTTTATATCTAAGCTGAATTTTCTAAAAGAGTCTGTGGACTTTCTTATTGTACATTCAAAGTACGCAACTAAACCTTGAGTGTAAGCCTCATCAGATAAATAAACATTGGAACATATCTTCAGTTTATCCCTTTGATCTGGAGGATGCTATTTATCACACCTTTTCCTTATGTTCAGTTGACAGCTGTGGATTGTCTATATATTAATATATAATTAATGTATCACTTTTTGCTTTTAAAGTCAGTTTTATCTGACACCAGTATAGCTACCTATGCTCTCTTTTGGTTACTGTTTGTGTGAAATATCTTTTTCCAAACTTTCACATTCAGTGTACTTGCATCCTTGGGTCTGAGGTGAGTCTCCTGCAGACAGCATATGGGTGGCTCATGTTATCTTATCCATTCTGTCAGCCTATGTCTTTTGATTGGGGAGTTTAATCCATTAACATTCGATGTTATTTCTGTAAAGGCATTACTTACTTCTGCCATTTTATCCTTCGGCTTTCATATATCATATCTTATTTTTGTCTGTCTTTTTACCCTTTGGGGTGCCCTTTCTGATAGACTTCATTTCTACACTCTTCTCTAAGCCCTCTCTGTTCTATTTTCTGGCTGCAGAACTCTCTTTAGTGTTTCCTGAAGAGCTGGATTTTATTTACAAACTCTCTTAGTTTCTCCTTATCTGTGAATATTTTAAATTCATTGCCATATTTGAAGGACAGTTTTGCCAGATAAAGAATTCTTAGCTTGCAGTTTTTCTCTTTTAGTACCTTAATTATATCATACTACTGCCTTCTCATCTCCATGGTTTCTGAAGAGAAATTTGCACTAAGTCCTATTGGAAGTCCCTTGTATGTGATGTTTTTGCTTCTCCCTTGCTGCTTTTAGAATTTTCTCTTTATCTTTGGTATTCTGAATATTATGTGTCTTGGGGTAGGTCTATTTGGATTTACTCTTAATTGGAGTAAGCTATGCTTCCTGGACACATATTTTCATGAGAGTTGAGAATAAAGCTACTTTAACAATTGGGTTGTTGCCCCAGAGTCATTTAGAAAATTCTACTTGGAGCTAAAGCCTTCTTTCCCTTTAGAGGAAACAGAGAAATCTAAATTAACTGTTAAACCAAGGATTCACAAAGTTGGGTACATGTTCTAATGTCTCCTTTTTGCCTTCATTTTTTCCTTTTATACAGAAGAATAACATTAACTTTTTATAAAATTCATGGTAGTTGATTATATCTCTAGTGCTTGGACTTAGAATGCACTTCTTGGCTAAAAGATATCTTTATGCCACTTCCTTATGTGGAAAGAGCTAAAACATGTGACACTAATCTCACAAATGTGGCACAAGGTTAGTTTTCTCAAATAATACAAGGATTTAGGATGAAAGTATGTTTGAGTTATAATGTTTTTTTGTAGACTCAGTTGGCTCTAGGTTTAGTTTTATTTCTCACTGTATTTTGTTCCCACTTATACTGATGAAGATCGATTTGATTTTGTTCTATAACTTATGGCATTAATATTTCCTGTAGGTTTGAGTGTCATGAAGTTCTCTTTTAAGCTTATACAGGGATTAAACTTGGCCATGATTTAAGGTAATTAATTCATATGTCAATTGTTAGCACAGCCCAGTAATTAAAGTCTACTCTAGAGTAAGTTATTAACTCTCCAATAAAAATTTTTAAAAAGCACTTTATCAACTTATCAGTTTTAGTTACTTATTCCAGTTGACAGATGAGATAGGGAAGTTATTGACTGTACATAATCACCTCTGTACTTTCACCAACTGAACAATGAGGTCAAATGGAAGTCTAGGTTATTCAAGGTCAGAGTTTAAATCTAGAATAAACCAGTTCAGGTTGATGTCACTAGAGGACTGGGTAAAACAGTGCCCTTACTTCTTGTTGCCCTAGTAATACTGTTGTCTTAAACTTTGCAAAGTTCATTTTTGCTCTGTTCCAAATTGTCAGGCTTCTTAAACTAAAAGCAGCTTTAGACCAAGCATTTCAGATTGAGGTTTGAGATACTAAATCACTTCACTGTTTATGACTTATTTTTATATTACATATATATGTAGATATATAGATATATATAAACTCCATATGCCCTCCTTGTGCACAAACCTGAGACAGGAAAAAACAAGTTAAGTGTAATGTCTAAGACACAACAGGTACAGACCTTTTGTTTGCAGGCCTAAACTAGTTGCAAGTTTCCATCTCACAATGGCTGAGGTTCCTTTTACTCTTCTTTATTTCTTGGTCTGACATCTGGTGACTTTTATTCAGTTTGAGGGCTCCCAATAATGGGCCCTTTGCACCCTCTGGTTGGCTTGTGATAATTACTGCCAAGGCCAATCCAGTTCTCACTCTTTCATGTGGTGGTATGGCTAGGGTAGCCCAAGCCCAGCTGATCACCAGAGTTATCTGGGGTGCTTTGCAAACAGCTTTTCAGGCCTCTCCTCAAACCTACTGAATCTTGATCTCTGGAGGTAGAGTCAGGGAATATATATATTTCAAAACTTCCCGAGAAGACTTTCATATAGCCAGATTTGGATCGTGGTCCAGAACACCTGGATTTTGGGGCTCTCTCCAGGTGCTTGGAGGTCTTCTGCATTTGGCCTTTGGGCAGTGCCTCTAAGAAACTGCCATCTACTTGCCAGAAGATTCTAAAAAAGTCCAGAGGCGCCTACTTGCAATCACCCTTAAGGGCTATTTATCACCTTGGCAAAGAAGCTTGTCTTCTTTCTCTGTCCACTTTCACTCCCTCAGTCTGGCCTTGTGACTTATTAACTCCTTTAAACTGCCCGGCAATTACACTAATGAAAATAAAGCAGACTTTGGTCCTGATAGACCTGACATGGACTCTTGGCTCAGGCTTCTCTAAGGGTGTCATTTACATCATCTGTAAAATAGAGGTAATACTGTCTTCACAACGATGTTGTGAAGATTGGAAGAATATATTTAGATAGCACCTAGAACAGTGCACCCAGCATAAGCATTATGGTTTGAGTTTGGTTTTACTTGTTTACCTCTATGAACATGTTTGGTTAATAGACTATAGTTTTCCCTTATTGAAGCCCTCTAGATTGCTCTGGGCAGTGTTTATCAAAGTGGGAGACACAGATGACCTGCATCTGAATGGGAGGGAGAAAGGACAGAAATTTGCTCTCATGCACTCTAGGTTTTGCTATTTTTTTTTTTTAACTGCAGTATAACACACATATAGAAAAGTGTTTTTATCCTAAGTGAACAGCACAACGAATTTTTACATACTGAACACACCCAAGTAACCAGCACCCAGATGAAGAAACAGGACATCACCAGCACCCCAGAAGCCCTCCTCCACACGTGAACTTTTAAGAACACTGCTCTAGGGAGAGCCCTGCTAGGGTGCTGTCCATCACCACAGTCCCATCCTTTTCACATGGGGCCAAATCTGCATGCTGAGTGCACCCTCCCCAATCTAAGAGGCTGGGCCTGTAACCTCACATGCACCCTAAATGGTGATGTGACTTCATTTGTGAGAAGGGTCATAAAGGGTGTTTCCATCATTTTTATTCCTAGCATACACCCTAAACTGCTTAAAGTAAATGAATTCAGGTCCCAGCCAACAAGGAGTGGAGATAAGTCATTGCCTGAGAGCAACGGCTTATTACAACACTCCAGCATTTTCTCACGGAAGGGTGAATGAGGTAGATTCTAGTGTAATTACCTTTGTGTAATTGAAAACTAAATCACTGAATGTGTACATTAAAAACTAACACATTTCATTGGAGGAATAGTGGGAAGATGGTAAAGTAGGAAGTTCTAGGAATCAGTCCTTCCACCAGAACAACTATTAAAAAGGCAGGAACAGTGTCAATTAACTATTTTAAAACACTGGAGTCCAGCAGAACACTGTGCAGCATCCAGGGAAATGAGGGAGGAAGAGGCTGATAAATTGCTCTCTCCACACAGCAGTTACCAGCATCCATCCTCCACTCTCATGGCAGGCAGCAGTGGGGTCTGGCTCCTGGCATAGCTTACTGGTGTGAGAAAAGGATATAAAAATCCACTTCCCCAAGATTTGGGGGGAGGCTGGTAGAAGTGGCATGGGTCAATCACTGATCATTGCTTTTGATTTGCTACTTTGGATCACTGGAAGACCCAGCTCTGAGGACAGACATTGTTCCAACCCATCCAGACAAAGGCAGTGGAGAAGACTTAAAGATGCTATGCTTCCTCAAAGCTGCAGAGGACAGTTGAAGGGCTGCATTGGCTAGGTAGGGGCCAAGTCAAGAAAGCACAGCTTTGGGGAGTCATGCAAGAAGCTCCAGGCACCCTTCCTGGTCACTCCTTCAGCTCCTACCCAGGGCAGTTTGAAGTCAGCCTGTGCCCTCTTTGTAAGTCCCTGGACTTGTTCCAGCTGGGAAAGACTGACTTGGGAAACTCCTCTCTGGCAAATCCCACCTCCCAGAATTTGCCCTCCAGGCAAAAGCAGTGTAAGAAACAATTGAAGCAGACAGCTTGGGGGCAAAGGCTTATCTGCTTTATGTCCTGCAGTAGAATACCCAGGAAAAGGAGGTCTGTTTCCTGGGCAGTAAGGGGGCCATTCAAACACCTGTAAATAGGAGAACTCCTAAGGCCACTAGCAAGCACAAGCCCAGAGCAAGACACAGGCCCACAAAAGACAGGGAGGACCCTAAACTTTGCATTTGCCTAGGACTGACCTTCCTGATAGGAGGGCTGATCTCTGATGGACAGCACCAGCCAACACAAAGCCAATTTGCAAAACACTGAAAGGTGTTTTTTGCTTTGATTTGCTTGGTTTTATTAGCTCCTGACACTCAAGAAAATCTCTGTAATATCAATAGCTGGTTACAAACTCAAAAAACTGACTTCTCAGGGAATAAAGCCCAGAGTTAACATTTAAAAATATGAAAATGTACAATGTGCTCCAAAAGATTATAAGACAAAGAAACAGGAAGTGATGGCCTATTCAAAGGAAGAGGATAAAAATTCAGAAAACATAAATGAAGAAAACTAACTGTGGGTATACAAGAAAAGACTTTTAAAAAAAAGATTTTAAATATACTCAAGGAAATGAAAGAAAATACAAAAAAAAAAAAAAAAAAAAAAAAAAAAAAAAAAAAAAAAAAAAGAACTAAAGAGGATACTATGAACAACTGTGTACTAACAAATTAGATAACCTACATGAAATGGACAAATTCCTAGAAACACACAAACTACCCACATTAACCTAAATGAAATGGACAAATTCCTAGAAACACACAAACTACCCATATTGACTCAAGAAGAAACAGAAAATCTCCACAAACCAATAACTGCTAAAGAGATTGAATCAGTAATCAAAAGCCTCCCAACATAGGAAAATCCTAGGATCAAATGGCTTCACAGGGAAATTTTACCGAACATTCTAAGAAGAATTAATACCAAGTCTGCTCAGATTCTTCCAAATAATTTAGGGAACACTGCCTAATTTATTCCACGAGGCTAACATCACCCTCATAACAAAGCCAGATAAAGATAACCACAAGAAAAGAAAATTACAGACCAATATTTGTTATGTATATATAGATGCAAAAATCCTCAGCAAAATATAAGCTGACCAAATCCCAACAGCGTATGAATAGAATCATACACCATGATCAAGTGGGATCATGCAACTTAAGAAAATCAGTCAATGTACTTTACCACAATAACAGAATGAAGGGCGAAAAAAAAAACATGATCACCTCAAGGCTTTTGACAAAATCCAGCAAACCTACTTGGAATAAAAAAAAAAAAATTATAAAACTAGGAATAGATGGAAACTTCCTCAGTTTGGTAAAGGGCATATATGAAAAACCCACAACTAACAAAATGCTTAATGGTGAAAGACTGAAAGCTTTCCCTCTAACATCAGGAACAAGACAAGAATGCCTCTGTCACCACTGTTATTCACCATTGTACTGGAAGTTCTAACAAGAGAAATTAGGCAAAAAAAAAAGAAATAAAACTTTCCTTATTTGCAGATGGCATGATCCCACATCAGAAAGTCCTGGAAAATCCACAAGAAAGCTCCTAAAGCTAATAAATGTATTCAGCAAAGTGGTGGGGTACAAGATGAACACCCCAAATTCAGTAGTGTTTCTATTCACTAATTATGAACAATGAAAGAAGAAATCAAGAAAAATTCCATTTACAATAGCAATTAAAAGGATCAAATATCTGGGAATGCATCTAACCAACATTGTAAAGGACTTATACACAGAAAACTATAAAACATTGCTAAAAGAAATCAAATAAGACCTAAGTAAATGGAAGGACATTCCATGTTCATAGATTTGAAAACTGAATATTGTTAAGAGGTCAATTCTACCTAAGGTGATTTATAGATTCGATGCAATTCCAATCAAAATTCCAACAAACTTCTTTGCAAAAATGAAAAAGCTAATCATTAAATTTATATGGAAGGGTAATGGACCCTGAATAGCCAAAGCCATCTTGAAAAAGAAAATCCCAGTTATAGTACTTACACCTTCCAATCTTAAAACTTATTGTAAAGCCACAATAATCAAAACAGCATGGTACTAGCACAAGGACAGACATACAGACCAATGGAAATCAACCCTCACATTTATGGCCAACTGATATTTTATAAAAGTGCAAAGACCACTCAGCTGGGAAGGAATAGTCTCTTCAACAAATAGTGTGGAGAAATCACATTCTACTATAGTTGGATGTTTGATATCGTTGGATGCTTGTTGATATTACAAATAGTGCTGCTATGAACATTGGTGAACAGCTATGAACATTGGTGAACATATGTACACACTTCAGTTGGAATATATATATTAGGTGGACCCCTACCTCACACCATGTACAAAAATTAACACAAAATGGATCAAAGACTAAATTATAAGAGCCAGAACTATAAAACTCCTAGAAGAAAATGTAGGGTAGCATCTTCAGGACCTAGTGTTGGTAATGGTTTTGTAGACTTTACACCCAAAGCACGAAGAACAAAAGAAAAAATAAATAAAAGGGTCTTCATTAAATTTAAAAACTTTATGCATCAAAGGACTTTATCATGAAAGTAAAACAACATACAAAATGGGAGGAAATATTTGGAAACCACATATCCAATAAGGGTTTAATATCCAGACTATGTGAAGAGATCCTCAACTCAACAGCAAAAAGACAAAAATCCCAATTTAAAAATGGCCAAAGACTTGAATAGGCATTTATGCAAAGATAAGCAAATAGCCAATAAACACATGAAAATATACTCAAAGTCATTAGTCATCAAGGAAATGCAAATCAAAACCATAGTGAGATACCATTTTATATGCACTGGAATAGCTACTATTTAAAAATGGAGGAAAGTGGATGTGGCTCAAGTAATTGGGCTCCCGTCTACCATATGGGAGGTCCAGAATTCGACTCCTGGGGCTTCCTGGTGAAAAGCAAGTAGGCCCACGTGGCAAGCTGGCCCAAGTGGAGAGCTGGCCCACACGGAGTGCTGGCCCCCACACAGGAGTGCTGGCCCAGCAAGATGATGTAACAAAAAGAGACACAGAAGAGAGACAATGAGAGACACAGCAGACTAAACTGCTGAGGTGGTGCAAGAGATTGAGCAGCCTCTTTCCACACCGGAAGGTCCCGGGATCGGTTCCCGGTGCCTCCTGGGAAGAAGACATGGAGACACAGAAGAACACACAGCAAATGGACACAGTGAGCGCAAAACAATAGGAGCGGGGGTGGGGGGGAATAAATAAATAAAATCTTTTTTAAAAAATGGAAAATTACTTGGAGAGGATGTGGAGAAATAGAAACCTCATTCATTGCCGGTGGGAATTTAAAATGGGGCAGCTACCGTGGAAGATAGTTTGGCAGTTCCTCAGAAAGTTAAGTATAGAATTACAATACTACCCAGCAATACCACTACTAGGTATATACCAAAAAAAATTGAAAGCAGGGTCTCCAGCAGATATTTGCACACTGATGTTCATAGCAGCATTATTCACAATTGCCAAAAGATGGAAGCAACCCAAGTGTCCATCAGCTGATGAATGGATAAGCAAAATGTGGTATATACACACAATGGAATATTATTCAGCCATAAAAAAGAATAAAGTCCTGATACATGCAACAACATGGATGAATCTTGAAGACAACATGTTGAGTGAAATAAGTCAGACACAAATGGACAAATGTTGTTTGAGCTCACTGATATGAAATAATTAAAATAAGCAAAATCATAGAATCAGAATCTATAATATAGGTTACCAGGGGACAGGGAATGGGAAATTAAGGCTTAAAATGTACAGAATTTCTGTTTGGAATGATGGGAAAGTTTTGTTAATGGATAGTGGTGATGGCAGCACAACATTGTGACTATAAATAACAGCACTGAATTATATATTTGAATGTGATTAAAAGGGGAAACTTTAGGTTGTATATATGTTACTAGAATAAAATTTTTTAAAAATCCATGGAACTACACAACACAAACAGTGAACTGTAAGTTAAACCATGGACTATAGTTAATAGTACAATTATAAAAATGTGCTTTCATCAATTGTAACAAATGTACCACACCAATGCATGGTGTTAATAATAGAGTGGTATATGGGAACCCTGTATTTCACGCATGACTTTTCTGTATACCCACAATTTCTCTAATTGAAAAAACAAACAATAAAGATAAAAAAAAAAAAACTAGCACAGTTCAAATAGATGCCCTTTTTATTTTTCGCAGAGTTCATTAGAGAGAGTTTTTCTTTTTCTTTAATCCAGCTATTCAAATACTCTATTATACCAGGACCTATAATAATACAGGCCTTGCCCAAAAGAAAACAGATTTTCTCTGTAATGTAATTTAGGCAAGACTTTAAATAGTAGAACAAGTACTTGTGGTACTTTTGCCTATAGCTTCTCAAATTTTAATGTGCATACCAATCATCTAGGGATCTTGTTAAAATACAGATTCTGATTTTGTAGATCATGAAGCCTGAGATTCTGAATTTCTAATAAGATCCCAGATGGTGCTGATGCTGCTGGTCTGAGGGCCTTACCTTGAGCAGCAAGAATATTCAGAATAAGCACCTGACTAGTAGTCAGGATACACAGCTGGGCTTCCATTTCTGTATATATAGACTATTTATAAGGGCCCCATCTAACCGTACAAGTCCATGATTCAGTAATCCCTCTTCACCTATTAACTAATTTTTCTCTAGGCTGCTGACTCTCATCGTTTACAACCCGTTATATAAGATATTGTTTAGTACTGGAAAGCCACAAAACACTCTTACTTTTGGCTAACAGGTTTTATTTTTCAACCTTCTGCAATGTATCACAACTCATGGGAAATCATGACTAATAATAACATGGTACTGGGCTTGGACCATAAGCTAAACTTGAGTCAGCAATGCAGGGCTTTGGTTAGATAAGCAAGTGTGAACTGGGTGTATAACCAAAAGCAAGGGACAGTTAATCCTACCAGAATAGGTGGCCCTAATGTGACTACTTTATTCAAATACCCACAACTGGGGAAAGCTGCAGAGCATGTTAAGAAAAGTTTAAAGAACTGGCATTATATAGTTTGTAAAAGAGAGGACAAAGGACGCCATGAGAATGGAAGTTTCTGAATGGAAGCAGAAACCAGCATATCCACTAAAGTAGATGACTTTACAGTGCATCAGAATAGATTTAGGTTAACTCTAAAGCAGAATTTTCTCATGCTAATGATGATCCCAGGTGCTAGGTTGCCAATGGTAATTTCATTTATACAAAGACTCTTAAAACTATCCTTACTACATTGTCAGTCAGTTGTGTTATTAGTTGATGTATCATTAGAAGGGCTGGAAGGACAGAAGTTAGAGCATTGCTCTTAGGTTTCTAGGTCACACCATACAGCTTCAATCCAGAGAACAGGAAGCTATAGAAATCCCTACCAACATCACAGCTACTTCCCACCAGTGGAGTTGGTGGTAGAACAGAGGTATAGAAGAAGTCTGGCCACTGAAAATCACATCTAATGTGGTACACATATTGACAACACTGAAGGGAAAATAGCCTCCACCTCCCTTTTATTTTCCAAATCTCACATCACTACATCCAATTGGTGAAAGTTTACAGAATCCTAGTAGCAGGGGAGTCTTAAGAAGTGTAGTTGGGTTTTTTTTTTTTTAATCTAAGTCAATTTTTATTGAAATATAACATAGAGAAAAATGCACATCATAATTGGACAGCTTTATGAATCTTCATAAAGTTGAACGAACCCATGTAAGCAGCATCCAGATCAGGAAATAGAAATTACTAGCATTCCATTAGCCCCCTCATGTCCTTTTCTAAAGCATTATCCTTCCTTAAGGTAACTACAATCTTAACTTTTAACACCATAGACTAACTTTGCCTGTTTTTGAACCTTATACGTAATGGAATGAAAGAGAATGTTCTTTTTTATGACTGGCTTTTTTTTCTCACTCAACATATTTGTGAGATCCATCCATGTTCTTGCATGTAGCAATAGTATTTTATTCTTATTGCTGTATAATATTCCACTGTATGAATATAACACAATTTATCCATTCTACTGTAGGTACATATTTGGGTTGTTTCTAGTTTGGAGATATTACAAAGAGTGCTGCTATGAACATTGGTGAACATATGTACACATTTCAGTTGTATATATATATACATATATGGGTAGAATTTCTGGGTTATAGGGTATGCATGTTGTTCAGCTACAGAAGATACTTCCCAACAGTTTTCCAAAGACGTTTTTACAAGTATATACTCCACATCCTCACCAATTCTTGATATTTTCTATCTTTTAAATTTTGCCATTCTCTAGAATGGCCAGTGCAAGTATTGAAATCATATTGTAATTTTAATTTTCAGTTTCCTGATATCTAGTAAGTTAAAACATTGTTTTATAATCATGTTTAGTGACCATTTGCATGAAATGCCTGTTCAGGTTTTTTGTCCAATCTTCCATTGGCTTGTCTTTTTCTTGTTCTTTGTAGTTCTTTATTCTGGATATGAGTATATGCATTTTGGGGTGTGTTTTAGTTTGCTAAATGCTGCCAATGCAATACATCAGAAATGAGTTGGTTTCTACAATGGGATTTATTAGGTTAAAAGCTTACAGTTGTGAGGCTGGGAAAACTGTCTAAATCAAGGCATCAGGCAAAGCACTCTCCCCAAAGGTCAGCTGCTGGAGATCCTGTACTCCTGCCACAAAGCAACACACAATGATGGTTCTGCCAGTCTCTGCCTACTTCTCCAGACTCACTTTCTTCCTGAGTTCAGCTGTGGACAATCAGGCACATGGCAGTGTCTGCTTGTCTTTCCACTCTCCTCCAGGCCTCATTGCTTTCAACTTCAGTCTGCTCCATCTGTGGCTTTTCTCTCTCCCAGGTTCATTGAATTCAGCTTCTGGAGGCTTCTCTCTGTCTCTGCTACCTTTTTTTGTCCAAAGCTTTTTATTCCTCTGTTTATTAAGGACTCCAGTAAAAGGATTAAGACCCACCCTGGGTCACACAATCTAATCAAAGGCCCTTCACAAAGTACTTCAATAAAAAAATCCCACCTACAATAGGTTTACATGCACAAGAATGGATTAGCTCTAAAGACATGATCTTCTGGAGTCTACCCAACTTCAAACTGTCACATTTTATATGTATTATGAATAGCTTCTCCCACTTTTGTAGCTTGTTTTTTCACTCTTTAATAGTTCCTTTGATGAAGATGTTGGTAATTTTAATGTATTCAATTTGTTTGATTTTTTCCTTTATGGTTCATTTTTTGTGCATCCAGTTTAAGAAATCTTTGTCAACCCCAAAGTCATAAAGGCATTTTCTAGGCTTTCTTATAAAAGTATTATTGTTTTACTGTTCAAATTTATATTTACAATTCATCTGGTATAGATTTTTTATATGGTAGAAGGTAGGAAATACAGAATGGGAGAGAATATTTGGAAACCATAAATCTTATGAAGTTTTAATATCTAGAATTTATAAAGAACTTCTACAACTCAACAACAAAAAGACACATAACCCAATTTAAAAATGAGGAAAGACTTGAATATTGAATAGACATTTCTCCAAAGAAGATATACAAATGGCCAATAAACATATGAAAAGATACTCAAGTCATTAGTCATCAGGGAAATGCAAATTGTAACCACAGTTATGCCATCTCATGCCCACTAGAATGGCTACTATTTTAAAATGGAAAATAACAAGTGTTGAAGAGAAACAGGAACTCTAGTACATTGTTGGTGAAAATGTAAAATAGTGCACCCACTGTAAACAAAAATTCCACAGTTCCTCGGAAGTTAAGTATGGAATTACCATATGACCCAGTAATCCCACTTCTTGGTATATACCAAAGAACTGGAGACAGGCACTTAAACAGATATTTGTGCACTGATGTTCATAGCAGCATTATTCACAATTACCAAAAGATGGAAACAACTCAAGTGTTCATCAACAGATCAATGGATAAATAAAATGCAGTATTTAAATACAATGGGGGAAGCGGATGTGGCTCAAATGATTGGGCTCCCGTCTACCATATAGGAGGTCCATGGTTCGATTCCTGGGGCCTCCTGGTGAAGGCAAGCTGGCCCACAGTGAGCTGGCCCACGCAGAGTGCTGGCCTGAGCGGAATGCTGGCCCTAGCTGAGAACTGGTACAGCAAGATGATGCAATAAAAAGACACAGAGGAGAGACAATAAAACATGCAGCAGACCAGGGAGCTGAGGTGGCGCAAGAGATTGAGCACCTCTCTCCCACTCCAGAAGGTCCCAGGATCGGTTCCCAGTGCTGCCTAAAGAGAAGACAAGCAGACACAGAAGAACACACAGCAAATGGACACAAAGAGCAGACAGCGAGCGCAAAAACAATGGGGAAGGGGAAGAGAAATAAACAGATACATAAATCTTTAAATAATTAAATAAAATACAATATTATTCAGCTGTAAAAAGGAATGAAGCTCTGGTGTATGCAACAACATGGATGAATCTTGAAGACGTCATATTGAATAAAATAAGCCAGACACAAAAGGACAAATATTGTATAGTTTCCCTTACATGAAATAAACAGAATATGCAAATTCAAAAAGTCAGAAACTAGAATACAGGATACTAGGGGCCAGGTGGGAGTGGGGAATGGGGTTAATGTTTAATTAGTATAGAGTTTCTGTTTGGAGCAATGGAAAAGATTTGGCAATAGGTGATGGTAATGGAGGCACAATGTTGAGAGTATGCTTATCATCACTGAATTGTATATTTGTAAGAGGGTAAAATGGGAAATTTTTAGGTTGTATAAGTTACCTGGAAAAAACCCCACATAGACTTGTACAACACAGAGTGAAACTTAATGTAAACTATGGACTATATTAATAGTATAATTATAATAATATTTTATCAATTATAAGAAAGATACTACACTTATACAAAATGTTAATAAACGGAAAAACTATATTGTATGGATGGGTTATATGTGAACTCTCTACTTTCTGCATGATTTTTCTGTAAACCTACAACTGTTCTAATAAAAATAAAAATAAAAAAAAGAATGGCTCCTTCCAATTCCATTCCAATGGAACCTCGAAAGTGTGGATTCCACCACTATAAAAAAATAAACAATACAACAACAACAAAAAGTCAGGGATATGTGTGGGCTCTGTTAGGGTGGAGAAAGGAAAGTTAATACTGACTCATTCCTGTTTTTGGAAGGAGGATTATGCTTCCACCCCCACAAGCCAGATGCTGGGAACTCCCACTTTGGAAGATGAGGTAGATCTTGACATGAAAGCAGTTTGAAGTAGTGCCCCACCCTAGGAAAAAAAGCTAAATTCATTGTTAGTGTATAGATTGTACATTTAAAATGTAAGAAAGGCAAGCACCTGGTACATATCAAAAGCCTTTAAAATGCATATATCTTTTGGTGAGCAACATCAATTTTAGAAATCTATCCTTAGGAAATAATTAAGCATATATGCAAAGGTTGAGATACAAGACAGCTCTTCCAAGCTGTGTTTGTCATACAGAAAAAGTAAAAGCAGCTTATGCCCAACAATACTAGACTAAATATATGCATATAATGATACACTACTGACATTTAAAATAATTTTGTAAATAAATATTGATATGATAAGATGTCAGAAATTAATCAAGGACAAACACAGATGACCAATTAATATGTACGTAATGATTCCATTTTGTAAAATAACGAATGTGTAGGGTTTTAAAACCTCTTAAAGAACTTCTGGTTCAAGATTGGACTGAGCACATGGTTTATCTACTCTTGCAATTGATAAATGCATCATTTAAATGATTTTTAAACATACTCACACTGACAAATAACACAATTTATAAAAGTGCAGAAATTCTCCTGACTTCACACCCTTCCCCCAACTGGGTCTTGCCTCCATCAGTAGGAAGCAGGAAGAATGCTGAGTAGTGAGACAAGAGGATAGGAAAAGGAGATTTTTACTTTTAATTTGATATTTTTCTGTACTGTTTTAGGGTTCTCCAGAGAAACAAAACCAACAGGATATGTTTATAGATATATAGATATATTCTGACAGGTGTTATCTGTAAATATTAAAAAATTTATGATAGGCATTGGCTCACAGAACCATGGAGATTGGCAAGTCCAGATTCCATAGGGTAGGCTACAATCTGGAAACTTCACAAAAGGTGATTCTGATATCTGACACATCTGAACTCCACGAGGCAGGCTGCAAGCTGGAAACTCTGATGAAGGTGCAATTGTATTCTCCTGGAGAAGCTAGACAGCTGAAGAAGAAGCAGAATATTTTCTCTCTGACTGCTGAAATCCTCAATTCTGCTTTAAGACCTCTAACTGATTAGATGAGGAGACTCCCCTCGTTGCTGAGGGCAATCTCCTTTGTTGATTGTAGATACAATCAGCCATAGATGCAACCAACTGACTATAGATGCTAATCCATTCACAAAATACCCTCACAATAAAAACCAGGCCACTATTTGCTTGGCCAAACAATTGGACACCAGAACCTAGCCAAGCTGAAACATGAAATTAACCATCACATGTACTATTTGAACTTTTCATTAGTATAGAAATTTTTATAATTTTAAAAGTTAGTGAAGGATATACACAAAAAAATATTAATAGAGTGGTGTCACATTGTTTTGCCTTTAGCTTAACATGTATTAACCTAAACTTGGTAAGGGCAGTGAGCAAAAGAGAAAGAATAAAGAAAAGAGGGAAGGGAAGAAGGAGAAAAGGAAGAGGAGAGCAAGACAGAACAATCTAAATGGGGTGGTGAATTCTGTCTGACTTTGCTTTGAATTAACTTGAACTTAAGTCAAAATAAGTCTGAAAGAGGTAATGTGAAGTTGTTAATTCCTTGGTCCATTTCTGTTCCTGTGTGCTTTTCATACTTTGAGCATCTGGTCATGCTGAATGAGATTCTAGTGTTTACACATCCTTTTATTTTTGTTTGTTTACATTTAAATAACATGGCTTAGTAACATTCTATGCCAATGCAGTGATTTGAGGTAATTTTAAGGGTCATTCTCATTTCTTCTTTAATTTATTTTTTAATACTTTTTTTTATTTTTAAAGAAGCTTTAGATTACATAAATGTTACATCAAAAATATAGGGGATTCCCATATACCCCACCCACATTTTCCCACAATTAACACCTTTCATTAGTGTGGTACATTTGTTACAATTGATGAACACATATTGAAGCATTGTACTAACCATGGACTATAATGTACATTATAATTTACACTTTGTCCTGCACAATTTTATAGTTTTGACAAAATGTATAATGGCCTGTATCTGACATTGCAATGTCATGCAGGACAATTTCAATGTCCCAAAAAATGCCCCTTTTGCACCAGTTCTTCCCTTTCCCTCCCCTCAGAACCTCTGATGACCACTGCCTTTATATCAATGATACAAGTTCTTCCATTGCTAGAATAATAATAAGTCTACTTTTGTCCATAGTTGCATTCCCTCTTTATGTTTGTTCATTCCTCAATCTTGAGGATTTGGGGATGGTGATGCCCACCCTGCCTCCAAATGAAAGGGGACTTAGATCCCGTGGGGCAAAGCCACTCAGAAATTAGTAACGAATGGTGGTAGTAAGGTGATTTTTATTTTTTCCTTCTCTTTATTTGGTTTTCTATAATGAGGATGTGTTCCTTTTATAAAAAGAAAACCATTTCTTTAAAAAACATTTTAAAGCAGTAATTGTATCTCTCATTTCACCTTCACCTAACTGGTAGGCAGGAACCCAGTAGCTCTCTCCTCTTCTCCAAAGTCAGCAAGATCTCATGATTCAACTCTATTATAGCAATCTCATTTCCTCCTGCTGCCCCAGATGGAGCCTCTTTCAGGGATAACACACCATGGCACTACACGTTGCACCTACAAAATTCACTTAAATCCCAATCTGTATTAAACAGTATTTGAAACTAGTCTTTCAATTGTTTTTCCCTTTCTCCCCATATAAAGTGCTTCATGAAATTAAAAGAAGCTCAAATTTGTAATCATTGGTAAGAGGTTTTTTGGGTTTTCTTTTGAGAATTTGAAACATACTTTAAAAATGCCATTTGTAACAGAAACTTTAAATAGGCTACTACTTTATTATATAAATTAAAATGTCATTCAAAAAAGTTCAAATAGTGTAGACAAGGAACTCACATACTAATGATGAATCACTGCTTGTGCATAATTGAGCACTCAGAGTTGGGCTGACCCCAAAGAACAACTCTGAAATCCTGAACGGACAATCAAGCATTTATCTCAAAGGCCTGCAGGATAACCAAAGCTTTTGGGTACTTTTGAAGTTAGGGAGTAACAAGGAGCTGAGGGCCACCTGCTCTTTGGGGGAGCCTAACCCTGTGGAAGGCTGACCAGGTTGCGGGAGCCTAACCCTGTGGAAGGCTGACCAGGTTGCTGGGTGAATGTTCCTGTTGTGTAGAAAGGAAGACTCCAGGGTTGTATGTTCTCGACAGAAGACAGAACTCTTGTCAAAGATTTGACTGAGAGGCATACATTGCTGGGGTCCTCAGGTATAAGAACAAGCTTTAAAACATTTATTTTTAAAAATGGATAGAACACACCTATAGCAGAGCTGTTGGGCCTTTTTGGTGTGGGAAGTGGCAGACAAAGCGATTCCTGTTGAGCCCAGTGGGAAGCCTGGAAACATCTTCATCTTCTCCTGTATCATTTTGCTCCTTGTTTTCTTGTTAAATATCTTGGCAACAAGAATTGCATTTTTCTTGCATGGAATTCATCTCTAAGAAAATACACACCTGGAAGCTGTCAACAATGATCTGCTTGCCAAGTTAGACTAAGCCCACTGACAAGGTTGGCATGGCTCAGCCTTAATTCCTTCTCAGGGCACCGAAGCAAAGGACGCATAAGAGGTCCTGTCAGATTCTCGAGTGAATCTCATTCTACCTGGCTGTCCACAGGAGGCCTGCACCACAGCCACCTGCCACATCATCCGACTTTAAGACTGCTGAGGGTGCTTTATGGCAAGCTCGGCTGAACCAAATTCAGGGGATCACAAACAGCTACAAGTCCAGATAAAAGTTTTCAAAATCCTTCTTGAGACAAAAGTTTGCCTCTGCAGGTCAACTGAGATGCCTGACTACACCATGACCTGGGCCTCTTTATTCATTATCTCCAGGATCTCAGACTTCCTTCTTACCTAACATCCCACCCACTCTCTCAAACTCACCAAAACTTCCCTACGACATTCTGTTCATTGCACCATTTCCCCCCAAACTCTTAAGTAAACCAACATTTCCATGCAGCTTGGATTGAGCTCTGAAACTCCAATGCCATCCGCACCCCACTTCCACCAGGCCTGCTGGGTCAGGTCCTAACCAGAATCTACACACCACCCTCCTCCACCCCATTCCATCTCACTGTCTTCCTCCTCGATCACTGTTTGCTTGCAGAAGGCCAGTGTGTAAATTCAGCTAATCTGTACTTCTCTTCTTGCCACTTAATCACATATGGCAAACTTTTTACATCACTTAGAGTTAACAAATTGTAAAAAGAGGTAGAGGGAGGCTGTGAAGGCACATTTTCTGCCTCTTCTGATTTTTCACTTCCTCTTCTTTCCCTCCTTCTGAAATAGGGATTGAATAGGGAGATGCCAAATTGACCTGGAGAGGATGAACTAGATATGCTTAGTTATGGAACCTGGTCTCAGTGTGGAAGAATTGGAATCCTAAACCTGCCAGTCCAACCCTGGTATCCAATCTTTAAGCTTTATGTATGAAACAAGGACAGTTATATATATATATAAAAAATACCAACTTTCTTGTTCTGAGAGCAAGAGCAAATGAAGCATGGCTATGAAAGCATTTTGCCAACTGTAAACTGTTCAAAACAAATAACTCGTGTTAATGATCATTATAGTGATTATTCTCAATGGAACAAAGCCAAAACCTTGAGTGAATGGAAAGGCCAGTATAGCTCCCATCTCCTTCCTCCTTCTTCCAGGCCCCACACTTGAAACCCCAACACCTACTGCCTCTATCATACCCAAATCCCCTACTCCCCTTTCCTCACCCTATTTTTCCTCACACCTCCAACACCAGTGGAAACTTCTCAACTAGTTGTTGATCTCATGATCAGTTTGTAGAAATTTACAATAAGGCATAAATGAGAATTAAGTCTTCTAAAACATATTTACATTTTAAAAGAATTTTTTAATCAAAAGAATTTTATATTGGTAAATGATCAGTAGGTTTATTTTCTCAGATTTTAAATTATTACATGCTATAGTCAACAGAAATGTATTCATACATATGTATATATTAATCATCTATTCACCAAGATATATGTTCAAAATGTTCAGAGCAGCAATATTTGTAATAGCCACAAATCAGAAACAATCCAAATGCCCATCAGCAGTAGAATGGATAAATTGTGATTTATTCACATAATGGAATACTATATAACAATGCAAACAAAGAAACTGAAACTTCATTCAACAACATGAATGAATCTCACTGTGGTGATTTGAGTCTCTTGCAGATCCCAGAATATTATGTTCTTAAGCTAATTCTTTCCCATGTGAGTAAACCTATTGTAGGTAGAACCTTTTGACTAAATTACTTCAGCTAAGGGCCTTGATTAGATTGCATGACCCAGGGTGGGTCTTAATCCTCTTACTGGAGTCCTTTATAAATGGAGGAATAGAAAAAAGTGGCAGAGACAGAGAGGGACCCAGAATTTGAGAGAGAAAGCCCCAGGAACTGAAGCTGAAATCAACGGAACACAGAGGCTAAGAGGAGGCCACAGAAAACAGAAGCTGAAAGCAGTAGAGGAGGGAGGAGAGCCAAGTGGATGCTGCCATGCGCCTGATAACCCACAGCTGCAGCTTGGTAAGAAAGCATCGCCTCATGATGCCTTGATTTGGACATTTTCACAGCCTCAGACCTGTAAGCTTTTAAACTAATAAATCCCCATTGTAAAAGCCAACCCATTTCTAATATATTGCTTGGCAGCTTTTAGCAAACCGAAACACTCACTAACCATAATGGTGAGTAAAGGAAGCCAGGAGCAAATGAGTACTTACTGTATGATTCCATTTATATAAAGTTCTAAATCAGGCAAAACAAATGTATGATGTTGGAAGTCAGGATAGCATTTACCTATGGTGTGACTGGAAGTATAGTGACCAGGAGGGAGGTAAAGAAACAGCTTTGGGGTAATAATGTTCTGTTCCTTGATCTGGGTACTGGTTACATAGGTGCATTGATTTTGTGAAAATTCATTGCGCTGAAAAGCTGTGGACTCTTCTGTATGCATGTGATATTTCAACAAAAATGTTACTAAAAATAGTGACTTGTTTATCAAAGAAAATCTAGAATATAGAAAATATATAGTGTTAAAAGACAGTTTTCAAAACAAGGTAAAATCATGACTGTGGCAGTTTGATATAGTTATGAATTCCAAAAATAGATATTGGATTATGCTTGTAAACTGGTTTGTTCATCTGGGCCTGATTAAGTTATGATTAGGGCTTTGACTGGGCCACCCCTTGGTGGGTGGGAAATCAAATATAAAAGACATGGCAAAGAACAGACTTGGAGTTTTGAGTTGGAGTTCTGATGCTGAGTTTTAATGCTGGAGCCTGGGGAAGTAAGCACAGAGGAGCTTGGTCGTGAGGAAGGGGAGGAGGCCCCGGGATAGAGACAGAGCCATTTGCCTGACAGTTCACAGCTGGCCTTGTGGAGAGAGGCAAAGCCTAGAGAGCCTCATAGTCTACAGCTGACCTCGTGGAGGAAACAGAGGAGCTGAGCCTGGAGACAAATGGAGCCCCGGGAAGAGAGGAACCCAAGAAGGCGGAACCCTGGCAAACGTCTGAAGTAACCTCATTAAAAGGTCCTATTTATAAGAGTTCACACCCACAGGAATGGATTAAGTTTAAGAACATGTTTTTCTGGGTAACCTAGCTCCAAACACCACAGTCTGCCCTCTGGACCCCCAAAAGACATGTTCTTTTTATATGCAAAATACATTCATTCCACCACAACATCCCAAAAGCCATAAGTCATTTTAGAAACAATGCTAAGTACAAAATCTCATCAAAATCTGTTATGGGTGTTGTCTGTCCTAGAGCATAATTCCCCTTTTCTGTGTACCTATGAAATACAGAAAACAAGTTATCTGCTTCCAATATATGATGGAGGGACAGGCATAGGATAGACATTTCCATGCCAGAAGGGAAAGATTGGAAGAAAAACAGAGATCATGGATCCCAAACATCATTTACCCATCTGGGCAAATTCGATTAGATTTCAAGTTCTGAGAGTCATCTGTGGATCAATATTTTGTCCTCCAGGCCTGAGGGAGAGGCAAGACCACACCTTCTAAGTTCTTGTGCAGGGCATGCTCTACCAGGGCGGACATTACACTGGGGTAACGTCTTCACACCTTCCAAGCATCCGGTTGGCTGCCAGTCTCTCCGTAAATGCCAAGACACAGGCCCCACCCTCTCTGAACATTGGAGTGGTGGCACGCTCCCTAAACAATGGGGCAGAAGGCCCGCCCCCTCCATGCGCAAGGGCAGACCTGCCCTTTCCACACACATGGGTGGGTCCGCTCTCTTGACCTGAAATCTCTTCAGTCCAGACCTTGGCTTTCATGGTTCTGCCCTTGAAGTCTTCTTCCTTCAATTCAGTCCTTCTCTGTCCCTTTTAGTCCAGGCTGGCAGTAGTTCTGCTCATACAAATTTTGCAAAACCCTGTCAGCCTTGCATGCAGTTCACAGGTATCCAAACCATCAGACAGAAGGACTTTCCAGAGATCCTTCCTGCATACCTACATTCCAATCCTGACTTCCACTAAAATGGCTGACTGGATCCATATTCAGTTAAACCCTCACATAGAGCCCTATTCTCTGGGGACTCACCTTCCAGAAGCTTAGAGAGATCCCTGATAGAGTTGCAGCTGGTCCTAGTCTCAGAGCACGCTATCTGGATAGGCTCAGAATTTTCCAAACCATCTATTTCTGGTTTCTTTGTGTTTAAGAGTTCAGTTTTCAGTTTCTCCCTTTCTTCTCACATTTTACTATACGTTGCAAAGACAAACCAGGCTCCACTTTCTACACTTAGCTTGGAAATCTCCTCAGCTAAAAACTCAAGTTCATCACTTTCAAGTTCTACCTTCCATTCAACATCAGAAGTTTATTTCACCAAGTTCTTACCGCTTTAAAACAAGTATGATCTTTCCTCCAGTTTCCAATAATCCATTCATCATTTCCTTCTAAAGCCTCATCGGAAATATACTTTTAGCATCCATATTTCTACCAATAGTCTCTTTGAAGCAATCTAGGATTTTTCTATCAAGCACCTCACAATTCTTCCAGCCTCTACCCATTACCCAATTCCAAAGCCATTTCCTCATTTTTTGGTATTTGCAATAGCATCACCCCACTCTCCTGGTAACAGAATCTGTTTTAGTTTCCTCATTGCTAAAGGAAATAAAATGCAATGGTTTGACTTAAACAATGGGAATTTATTGGCTGACAGTTTTGAGGCAAGGAAAAGTCCAAATCAAGGTGTCATCCAGGCAATGCTTTCTTCCTGCAGACTGACAATCTGGGACTAGCTGCCAGTGATCCTTGGTTCTTGCCTCCTCTGTCACATGGCAACACACATTGCAGCCTCTCCTGACCTCTCCCTTCTCTGCTGGCTTCTGTTGACTTTCAGCTTCTGGCTGCTCTCTCTGTGGATTTTCTTCTTTCTTTGTGACCTTCCCTATAAGGCCTTTCAGTAATAGGATTAAGACCCATCCTGGACCACACCTTATCTGAGGTAACCTCATCAAAAGGTCCTATTTACAAGGGTTCACACCCACAGAAATGGATTAAGATTAAGAACATGTTTTTCTGGGGTACCTAACTCCAAAATACTGCACATACTTTCTCAGAAGGAAAATTACTGTATCAAAAGATACAAGCATTTTAAGACTCCTGATATACATTGCCAAATATTATAGGAATATTTTTTAATACATAGTTGGGTTGGGGGAAGGAAGGAAGGAAGGAAGAATCTTCCTAGGCTACTTGCATATACCAAGAATAACTCCTCCCCCTAAGACTTTCAGGAATAAAATATATGTTTACAGTCTTGCAACTACTCAAAAATCAAGTTATTGCCTAAGGAGAAATTGCAGGCTGGCAAAGCAAATCACAAAAATCTCAAGTTCAAAACACAAATCCAAGGCTACAAGAGGTCTCCCTTCATCTGTATTAAGTTATAAATCCCTTGAGGAATTTTCTAGGACCCAATTCAAGCCCCATGTTCTCCTTAAGGCTTCCTATATTCACATGCATCTTTTAAAATCTGTTTTCCCAGATTTGATTTAAAATGTTCTATCTGTCACATGTATCTAACCATGAGTTCTGACTTACTCAGTTATCCAATGGGATTTATCACTTGCCTATTATATGCCAAGCCCTGTGTGTGCTAAACCTGAGGTAAGTGGTGAGCAAAATAGTCATGTTCCTGTCCTATGAGTTCAGAAAGCATGGTTACCATACAATATTAAAATATATACATATATATAATATATATAACCATAAACCATATGCCCTGACAATTCTGCTTCTAGGTATATACACAAAAGAATTGAAAACAGGAACTTGAATAGATATTTGTACACCAATGCTCATAGCAGCATTATTCACAGTTGCTAAATGGTGGAAGCAACCCAAGTGTCCATAGATAGATAAATGGATAAACAAAATGTGGTATATTTATACAATGGAAAATCATTCAGTCATAAAAAGGAATGAAGTTCTGAGGCTTGCCACAACACAATATGGATGAACCTTGAAAGTGTTAGGTTGAGTGAAATAAGCCAGAACAAAAGGAAAAATATTGTATGATTCCACTTATATAAAATAAGGTATGGGAGGCGGGCAGAATGGGAAATTATTGCTTAATATTTTCATAGTTTCTGTTTTAGGTGATGAAAAAGTTTTGGTAATGGATGGTGGTTGTGGTAGTACAACATTGGGAATGTAATTAATATCACTGAAGTGTACACTTAAAAATGGTTAAAATGGGAAATTTTTTGATATGTATGTTACCACAATATTATATATATATATATATATATGTGTGTGTGTCTACACATATATATATATATATATGTATGTATGTATACCTGTATATATGGCATGAAGATCATGCATTTTAATCTCAGGCTTCTTATTGTTTTGTTGAATTGGTTGATTTTTCTCCATAGGTAGTTCTCCTCTTCTCAACCAGGTAAGAGTCTTCTTGAAGGCAGGGGTCATGTCTTCACTCCTCTGGCATCCTCCAAAGTGCTGAGCACTTAAGAGGCACTCAGTAGAGAGGAACCCAGTTGAAAACATTAGTGTCTAATGTCTGCATGACCAAGCTATTCCTTCTAGCTCCTCAAATTACTCTTGGAATCTCTTTGGGAATGAATAAAAATGATTGGAAAACACATGAAATAACGTGTGAGAAGATAATTTTACATTGTATACCTTCACCAATAGGTGGCACCATTAATTTTGAAATTATATTTTATATTGTTATAACCCCAAATTGTAAGTGTTTGTGGAGTTCATTCAATAAATATTTAGTAGGCGCCCCTATGTTAAAGTTGCCCAGCTGGCTACCACTAACAGATAGAGTTAAAAATAAGAGCACTACCGATATGCTTTATCATACTTCCTTTTCCTAAGGAGAAATACCTAAAAGGACATGTATTTCTGCTTTCTGCTTTCATACTAGTTTTTAAAAATAACATCTAAATCTTGGATTACAACTCAGAAGCAACAGCTTTACAATTACGTGTGTGTATTCCAACCCAGCCTAAAATCTTACTTAAAAAGAGGAAACTTAAATAAAAAGCAAACCAGATGGATGGTAATGATGGTAGCACAACATTGTGAATGCAATTAACAGCACTGAAATATATATATATATCTGAATGTGATCAAAAGGGGAAATGTTAGATCGTATATATGGTAACATAATAAAAATTCAAAACAAAAAAATCCATGGAACTACACTACACAGTGAACTTTAAGTTAAACCATGGACTTTAGTTAATAGTACAGTTATAAAAGTGTACTATCATCAATTGTAACAAATTGTTCCACATCAATGCAAGGTATTGGGGTATTATATGGGAATCCTGTATTTTCCACATGAATTGTTCTGCAAACCTACAAATTTTCTAAGAAAGGGGGGATAAAGCAAACCAGAAAAATGTGGATGATTGGGGGCAGTGGGGAATGTCTATTTGTAGACTTTAATCCAAGCTGGCTTTCTGGTTAACACAATTTACCATTTCTCAGTGAAAGAAACTTTCTTTCTTTTTGTAGGATAACAGAAGTATGATCCAGGCATAGGAGAATTATTTAAGTAGCTTCCAAGGCTGCACAATTCCATCTGGAGATCATACAAGGTCCCATTCCTCTGTGTTTATTTTAATGGGCTCATTCTCTGGAATGGCTGGAGGTTGCAAACTGTAGAGTATTTGCCTGCAGACCTAAAGAGGTCTGCCTCCCAAGTACTGCTCAAGAAACCTCTACGTCCTCTAGAGAACTTCTCTGAGATCTCCTTAGGGTAGAAAGAGAACCCCTTTGCCCTTCTCCAAGGTCTGAGGGCAGGAAGGAAAATGAAGGGGTAGCATTGGGGAAATGGAACTGCAGTATTTGTATCAAATACCATATAATAATCACTAATTTACCAACCTATTCCAGGCCTGTGACTCTTTTTCCTGAGCTTCTTTAAAGTGCCATGAATGGCATTAGGTACTTTGGGAGATGCAAAGACGGATCATACAAGGACTTTTGCATCTAGGAGTTTCCAATCTAGTAAACCACAAATAGTGTGTTATGTCAGTGGTTAGAAGAGCTGGCTCTGGAGGCAGATTGCCTCTGTTCGTTTGAAACCTGCCTCCACCACTTACTAGCTGTGTGCCCTTGGGTATGTTACTTCACTTCTCCATGTTACTAATCCGCAAAATGAAGATAATAGTATTAGTAGTTACTTCATGGTATTAAGAGAATTAGATGAGATAATGCATGGAAAATGCTAATTAAATTTTAATAAATCATGCCCATTGTTATTAATACAAATAATACAATACCCAATAGGAAGTGTTAGGTGTCATAAGAGAGGGCTAAAGTGTTAAAAGAACTCAGAGGCTTGTATGTTAATGTCTAATTAGGGGGCCAGGCAGAGCAAAGCTTTAATGGCATTATGAACATGGCATTGGAACTGGGCTTTGAAAAATAGGTAGGATGTGGAAATGCAGATATCCAGGACGATGGACCATAAATGAAGGTAGTGGGAAAGGAGGTGGGAAAGTATAGAGTATCTGTAACAGAAATAGTCAGTAGTCCAGGTTAGCTGGTGTGGAGGGCACACAAAGGGGAATGAATGGTGAAAATTTTTTCTGTCGGGTAGATGGGTATTATGTGCAGAGTCTGTATCAGGTGGAGTTTGGACTTTATAGTTTGGGTAGTAAAAAGTCATTGAGATGGGACAGATGTGGCTCAAATGGTTGGGCATCCATCTCCCATATGGAGGGACCCGGGTTCGATCCCAGGGACCTCCTGGTAAAAAAAAAAAAAAAAGTCATTGAGCATTTGAGCAAGGAAGTGGCGTGATCATAATCATGCTTTCAGAACTGAGTTGGCAACCTTGTGTAACGTGTATTAGAAGGAAGATGAATGTGATAGCAATAGCTACCATTTGCCGAGTTTCCACCAGATGCCCAGCACTATGCTAATACATTTCTACCAATTGCAGTTATCTTGGTGAAGGTATGAAAGCAAAGGTGGAAGTGGTGGTGGTAGGAATGAAGAGAGAGAAGAGATATGAGACATTGGGGCTGTTAGAATTGACCACACTTGACATGAATTTTATGAGGAAGACAAGACAAGATTCTCTGACTTGGATGAATGGAAAGGTAAAAATAAGGACCCAGCAGGTTTGAGGGAGAAACTTGATGAGTTTATTAGCAGACATATTGAGTTTAAAGTAGGGGAATAATGAGGCAGTGATGTCTAAGAGGCAGCTAGAGATGTGGACCATGAGAGAAAAGCTCAGGGCCAGAATTTTCAGATGCCCTGCAAGGTTGTATCAGTGGATGGTGAAGCAGGAGAATGGATGAAACTACCAAGACAGTAGAGAGACACAAGAGATGACCAAGGATAAATTGTGGTACACAAGTGTTGGGGAAAGGGAGAACGAAGCAGAGCCAGAGGAGAAACAGTCAATGAGGGGAAAGGCCCAGAGGAGCAGCAGCTGGAGAAGAGACAGTTTCAAGAAAGAGGGAGTCATTCGTTTTTAATGTTACAGAGGAGTTGAGAACAAAGAATGAAAAAAAGATCTTTAGATTTGGCAATGAAATGACCATTGTTGATCTGTCAAAGAGAAATTTTAGTGAAGTGAGGAGATGAGAAGCTGGGTTATAGGAAAGGATAGAGAGCAGTTTCTGGAGTCAGGCAGACCTGGAGTAAAATCTGAGTTCCAGTTATCATTAATCTTGGACAAGTGACATTGCATGAAGGGAAATGTGATGGGTCCTTCTACTCCTTAGCAAAACACAAAAATCCCCTATTCTCTTCTAATGTTTTTAGAAATTCAAAGTAAATTTCATATGAAGTAAAGCAACAAGACAAAGCCCAATTTTGATTTCAAACCATGAGCCCTTCTCACCCAGGCAGTTGAGAATCCCTATGATACTGTTCTAGTTTCCTAGCTGCTAAAATAAATACCATATAAATGGCTAGCTTAACAACAGGAATATATTGGCTTTCAAGGTTTCAGAGGATGGAAGTCTTGCTTCCTCCTGGGGTATCTTCTGGATGGCCAGCAATCTTTGGGGTTCCTTGGCTTTTCTATCATAGGATCTCTTTCTCTTCCAGGTTCCATTGACTTCCGACTTCTTCCTTCTCTCATGGCTTCTCCTTTCATGCCCAATTTCCTTTGCTTATAGGGACTTCAGCATATTGGATTAAGACCCACCCTCACTCTATTTGGGCACACCTTAACAAATAACACATGGGTTCACACCCACAGTGCCAGAGGTTGGGACCCGAATGTGCCTTTTGTTGGGGACATGATTCAATCCCCAACAGATACTTAGTTCAGTGTGACAAAAGATTGCTCAGACTCAGAGAAGTGCAAGTTGTGGTTGGAGGCAGAGACTTTATACCACTAACCCATTCGTCTAATTTCACTCTCACTTTGACAGCCCGAGGACAGGAGCAGAAAATTAGATAGTGTGGCCAGCCTATCCAATGTTGGCATTGACAGGCTGCATGGGGCAGGAAGGGATGCTAGTCAGAGCCTTGCTAAAATGTCTTCCCATGACACTCAAGTTCAGAAAGGGCAGTCAGGCCTGAGAGAGTGGAGTGAGACAGGGAGAGAAGAAGTGGGTCAGGAGCTGTTCAGAGTGGCAAGGGGTACAGGGTAGAATTTCTGAACACTAGGGAATGATGGAGTTGCCATTGGCCTCAAATGGCTCTGAATTTAGGATGACTATATTGATTCATACGGATTTAATTTTGCCTCTGGCTTTATAACACAATTTTTAAAAAAATTTATTGTGTTAACATATATATAACATAATTTCCATCTTAACCATTTTTAAGTGTGTAATACAATGCTATTAATTACATTCACAGTGTCATGTTACCATCCTCTCCATCCATTACCAAAACTGTCTCATTATCCAAAACAGGAATTTTATACCCATAAGCAATAACTCCCCATTCCCTCTCCCCCCTGGCCCCTGGTAGCCTCTAATCTACTTTCTGTCTCTATGAATTTGCTTATTCTAGATATTTCATATAAGTAGAATCATACAGTATTTGTCCATTTGTGTCTGGCATATTTCACTCAGCATAATACTTTCAAGGTTCATTATGTTGTAGCATGTGGCAGAACTTCATTCCTTTTTATGGCTAAATATTATTCTACTGTGTGTACATACCATGTTTTGTTTATCAATATCTGTCATTTGACACCTGCATTGTTTCTACTTTTTGGCTATTGTGAATACCATGAACAACATTTTTTTCCACCATCAGGAATTGACTTGAATACATGAGTCAGGTGCTTACTGAAGCTCCAGGGTAGTTGGATCCAGTCCTCTGCAGAGGTTTAGAGGTGGTAATCTTGTTAGATATGGGAGGCGAGGGGACTTGTCCTAAAGCCATGTTTTATGGCAAGCCTATCATATTTACATGGTTTGTTATTATTTGGGGTGATCTGGGATAAACGGAGTTGATGGAGATTAGAAGGGGCCAGACCCCCAACTGACCCTTGCAATTTCATTGGTCTCTAGATTATTCTTTCATCTTGCTGACCTTTCAAGATCTGTTTTAACTGTATTAACATAAACATATTCATTGGAAATTGGAACCAAGACTACATGGATTCAATACTCTCAGACTCACTTGCTCAGCAACAGAGAAGGCAGTATGTGAGTTAACTTTTTAGTATAGTAGTTCAGGCATTTTAAGGCAGCCTATGGTAGCAGCAGTCTTGTATAATAGGAAAGGACAAAGGTTTTGCTGTCCTTGGAAGAGTGGATAAGAAGCTGTACACAGTATAACACAGGATTTACAACAACTTGCATAAACAAAAAGATACCCATTAAATAAAGTACAGTAGAATGTTTGCTTCCGGGAAGAGTAAGGAGAATGGAATAGGGACATAAATAAAATGGAATCAATGATAGAGAGAGAAAGAGAGAACAAGAACAGAGCCTTGCAGAAACCAATGATGAGAGTGTACCATGGACTGAGAAGTGTGATGAGTTCAACCTCCTGCACCTGAAGTTTAAAAAACAGTCAGAATGTCTTGGTTAGAACTGTGAATCCACTACTCACTAGCTTTTTGTAAGTTAGCTCACCTCTCTATCCTTCAGTTCATCATCTGTAAAATGGGGATAATATTAGCACCTTCCTCATAGAGTTGTTGTGAGAATGAAATGAATCTGAATGTGCAAAGTGCTTGAAGAGCACCTGACATATAGTGAGCACTCTCTCATAGGGTTGTTGTGAGAATTAAATAAAATAGTCCATGGAAAGGGCTTAGCACAGCACCTGGTCCATAGTGTTCAATAGATGTTAGTTAGAGGACTATTGTAGTCATCATCATTTCTTTCAGTGGCCAACCCCATTCCCTTAGCCACTTACCAAGAGATAGCTGGAGACAGTTTTGCACCATGGAAAGACAACACCCTCTCCTCTACACCAACTCCACAGCCATCATTTTCTCGTGTGACCTTAACTTCTGTCAGTATCAGTTTCCCAGGTAAGCCTTCCCTACCTGTTGTCAGCATTCAATCTTACTGTTGCACATCGCTCCTTTGGAGGCTCTGTCTAGTGTTGGAACCCCACACTTACTCTGTGTTAGTTATTGTGATAGAACTCAAAGCAAAGACAGAAGTCTGACTTCAGGGAAGTAACATTGGTTCTATTAAAATTGCCAGATCCCTTAGGCATGCCATGCCCATCAGTGTAGCCTGTATGTATAACCTAAATGGGGTTCAGTGGGAACCATCAATGCCACACAGAAGCAGAGGCCCAAAACACGATGGGATTGGCTGGGTCACCTGCATTGTCTCAGGGATTCTACCTGTCATGTTCTGAATTTTTGTTTTTTGTTTTAGGTCAAAGGACTTGCTTTTGGGTCAAATGTTCTGCTGTTTCACATGTATTCATAACAACTCTGTGAGGAAGGAACTGCTATTCTCCCCCATTTTATTGAAGAGGAAACTGAGGCACAGGAATATTGAGTAATTTGTCTCAACTCACACAATTATTAAATACTAAGCCAGTAGCCAAACCCAAGCAGCCTGGTGGCAGAACTCTTGCCCCTATACTGCCCTTTGGAAATTCCCAGGGAGTTTGGCAGTTTGGGAAAAATGAAAATATAAATGCTTTTTGATCCAGCAATTTTACCTCCAGGAATTTACCTGATAGATCTGAGTGACTTCTGTTCAAGCATAATCATTGCCATATTGCTTATAAAAGCAAAAGAACAAAATTATAAGCATCCACATATAGGAAACTGGTTAAATAATTTATACTATGTTGTTGCAATGGATGCCCATTGGTGAAAAAGAATAATGTAAATTTACATGCGCTAAAATGAAACTATCCCCAAGATTTCCTTCCTCCCTCCCTTCCTTTCTTCCTTTCATAATTTATTTTTCTAAAAAACATGCCCCTCTCCATGCCCTGGAAATCCCCAATCTACTTTCTATCTGCAAATTTGCCATTTCTAGTCATCTCTTATAAGTGATATATACAATATTTATCCTTATGTGCTTTGCTTATTTCACTGAGCATAATGTTTTCAAAGTTCTTCCATGCTGCAGCATGTCTCATAACTTCATTCTTTCCGAAGAGCTATTCTTAAGTGAAAGAAAAAAACCAGATTGCAATATAGAATATATATTGCCTTGTTCTTAGAAAACATAAGGAAGTATTAAATGATCAAAAGCATGATATACTCAGCCTACTTTCACATGTTTAGAAAATAGACAAGCATAGAGAGAAAGGGAGAGAGAAAGAATGGTATGGTAAATGTGGCAAAATGGTAAAAGTCAGTGAATCTGCGTATCTGGGTGGAGTGCATGTTGGAGCTCTCTGTATAGGGTTTTGTATTATTTTTGCAACTTTACTGTAAGTTTGAAATTATTTCAAAATTTAAAATTAAAAAACAGTGTGAATATTAAAAACAAAAACAAAAAAATTGCAAAACAGTGTGCATAGCATGATATCACTAATACTCTCTTAAAAGGGATGGAGACACATACTGTCTTGATTTCCTGGCCGCTAAAACAAATACCATATAATAGCTGGCTTAACAGGAATGTGTTGACTCATGGTTTTGAAGCTAGGAGAAGTCCAAAATTAAGCCATCAGAAAGGTGATGCTTTCTCCCTGAAGACTGTGGCATTTGGGGGCTGACTGCCAGCAATCCTCGGGGTTCTTTGGCTTTTCTATCACATGGCGATGCCCTCTCCTTTCTCTTCCAGATTGCATTGACTTCTCGTGGCTTTCTCTATGTGGCCTGATCTATAAGGCCTCCAGGAATAGGATTAAGACTCACCCTGATTCAGTTGGCCACACCTTAACTAAAAGTAGCAGCTGCAAATGAATGCATTAAGATTAAGAACATGCTTTTTCTGGGGGACATACTCGAGCTATCACACATACCCTTTCACAGTTGTTATCTAAGACAAATATCCCTAGAGGCAGATACAGGAAATTGGCATTAGAGGTTGTTTCTCATGAGCAGAACTGGAAGACTGGAGAGTGTGCAAGGGAAGCAAAATTACTTCTCATGCTTATGTACAATTTAATTAAAAAATTGTGAACAATTATTGCCTTTTCAAAAATTATTTTAAAGGAGATGGAGCAAGAAAAGAAGAAAGACTTATGGGAGGAATCGAGGTTTCAGACCCTTCTCAGGGATTCCAGTTTATTCCTGGTTCCTGGGGAGACCTGCTGCCACTGGCTAGCATTGTTTGAGTGCTTCCTTTGTGGCTTGTCATTAAAACCTCCCAACTGGCAACAAGGTAGTTTTATTATATCTCCGTCTCAGAAAGATCTGAGCCTGTCGTGCAACCGAAACATATCCTCCAGAGGTCATCAAAAGCTAGAAGAAGCCTCTCCTCCTTCCTCCCATTCCCATTCCATTCCATTCTTATAGATGCTTAGCCCAGCATATGACAACATGGATGAACCTGGAGGACATTATGTTGAGTGAAGCAAGTCAGACACAAAAGGACAAATACTGCATGATTTCACCGTTAGGAACTAAATATAATGAGCAAACTCATGGAATCAATAGCTAGAATATAAGTCACCAGAGAATAGAATGTGGTTAGAGAATGGAAAGCTGAGGTTTAATCTGTGCAGAATTGGTAAAATGATTGTTTGGCAATGAATAGAAATAGTGAGAGTACATCATAGGATTTGTAATTAGTAGCACTAAAATGTGGGTATGATAGTGGTTTTTGTTGTTTTTTTTTTTCTTTCTTTCTTTTGGAGTAATAAAATTGCTCTAATATTGATTGAAGTGATAAATGTGCAACTCTGTGATTATACAAAATGCCATTGATTGTATACTTTAGGGGTTCTTAACAGGGGGTCAGTGAGCTTGAATTGAAATTCAAAGAAACATTATTCTTGTGGGGCCGTGTTGGTGCAGGTGTGATATATTTATTAAATAATACGCAGTATAGTGTGGACTTAGTAAGGGGTCCATGGTTTTCACCTGACTGGCAAAGGGGTCTGTGGAACAAAAAGGTTAAAACTCCTGCTTTAGGTGAATTTAGAGGATTTATGAATATATTTCAATAAAATTGATTTTTTTTAAAAAGATGCTCAGACCAGTGGTCCTCAAAAGTGTGGCCCTCAGACAAGCAGTATCATTTTCACCTGGGAACTTGTTAGAAATGCAAACTCTCAGGCCTCAGTTCAGACTTCAGTCAAAACTCTAGGGATGGAGTCCAGAAATCTGTGGTTTAACAAGCCTCCCCTCCCCCCAGGTGATTCTGATGCATGCTAAAGTTTGAGAACCACTGTCTGAGGCCAATGGCATTGCCTGGGAAACATTTAAAAATACTAGTGCCTGAAGCTCATCCTACCCCAGAGATCCTGATTTAATTGGTATGGGATATAGCCTGGGCACAGGTTTTTGTTTTTGTTTTTGTTTTTTAAAGCTCCCCAGGTAATTGAGAACAACTATGATCTAGACCTTCAGAAGCAGACACTTGCATCTGGAAATGGCTGATGGCACACATTTGTATAAAGTCATACTGTAGGGACTAGCAAATATGAGAACACCACAAGCTCCCAATTTTAAGTTCTATTCTCTCCCTCAATCCTAGTACCTAAAGCAGGAGGCAGTCACAAGTGTACAATCTCTTTGGCCAAGCAGGTATGAGCCTATTATTTTGAACACTTTGGTAATTTTACTTATTTTAAGTCTATAAATTTAGTCTTTAGTGAGTGTTGAAAGGAAGCAGGAGAGCAAATATGAAATGGATAACAAAATAATTTAATAGAGTAAATGAGATCTATAAATGGCATAGAAAAGGCCTAATATTACCAGCTCCCTATTTCCTGGATTTATATATTTTGTCCTGAAGGTCACATCATATCATTTAGCACATCTCCAGGACAATAGGGGTTCAATCAGCATTTATCTAATAAATGAATGCATGGAAGTCACTGAAGGGAAAGCTGATCCCATTTTTGGCATACAATGCCTACTTCTTACCAATGTTGTTCTATATGGGCTATACAAAGATGAAGAAATGCTATGCTTTCTTCCCAAAAGAAACATAATATAGAGAGTTTAGTTAACCATATGTGTGAATGGTTAACTATATCACAAGGCAGAAGCTGATAAATGCTATTAAAACATTTTATATACCTTTCTGTACTTTGCAAAATTTTTACAATAAGCACACATTTAGTTTTATATTATTAGAAAGCAACAATTAAAGTATCTTTATTCTTCAGATTACCAATCACAGTGCAATGCTCATCATCATACCTATAAAAAGTATATTAATGCTTTCTTTATCTGAAGGTCGATACTATGTTTTCACAGATGATTCTAGCCTTCAGTAGGATAGGAGCTTTGAGATTACATTCAGCAGTGCTGAGAGATTTCCCACTGTATTCACGGCTCCTTGTGTGCCCTGTGTGACCCACAGCCCAAGCCTGCATGCCCACTCGGCAGGGTTCTCTTCCATGAATCAAAGCAAGCAAACTGGCTCATAGGAGGCTACTCTTTGTTAAGTGAAGGAATTAAGCACCCAGCCCTCCCTGGGGATGCTTCCCGCTGGTCCAAAGGCATTAGAATAAAACCTTACCCAAAGAGGGGTTGGTGACCAGGCATGCAGCAGAGCTCAAAGGAAGCCCAGGGCCTCTAAGATAACTAACCGTCCTGCCAGTTCTGGACAAAGAGTGTGGTTTCTGGGGAAAGGCTCACAACCCTGCTTTCTGCAGTTGGACAGCTTCCAGGGCTGCAGTGAGGTTTCAGTATCTGAGTACAATCAATGGTATCAACTGCTTTGATGGCTTGAACAGAAGTTAAGCTGCAAACATATGCATGTTGGAACTGCTTGGGGAATGGTGGTGACAATGCATAAACATGCAAAGCTTACTGCTGTGAGATGTTTTGTAACAGCTGTGCTCCTGCAGAACAGGTTTTCCTCATTGCCTGCATCCCGCAGCGTCTCCTGGGCCCTCCCTGGAGCAATGCTGAGCATCCGTGGAGAGCTCGAGTGGTGGTGGGAGGGGGCTGTCTCCCAGCTGAGACTGGTGCAGCAGATCATGCAAGGTAGAACCTCAGTGCCTGAGACGGGGCAATACAGAGGGCCTGGGTGCCTGGCTACTCCAGGTGATAGAACTCTCCCAGGTTTCTAGGTGAATGTGTTTCCACTGAGCAAGCCAGACACAGACTTTAATGTCATCATGATTTGTGTTTGTGACATCTTTGCCCCAAAACACCACAAATTGAATTTTATATTCTTCACAAAATGGGAGGAAAGAGATTGACTGAACCATTCCTTCATGGCTCAATATATTTCATATGTATCCATATACAAACATATGCATATATAATAATATATTTACATATTATAATAATATATCATTATATTAGTCAAGATAGGCTAGTTAGGCTGTATTAACACAAAATGCTAAAATACCAGTGATTTAACATGAAAAAAATCTATATCTACATCACAATCCAATGTCAGTAAGGTTCTGAGCAACTCTCCTCCAAGTGGTGACTTGGAGTTTCAGACTTCTTGCATTTAAGATGCTATCATCTTGAACACTTGCCTCACCAGTTGCCACAGAAGGAGAAAAGAGTACATGTAAGACCACACAGGGGGATTTGTGGCCAGGCCTTGCAAGTGCTGCTTGTGTTACTTCTGCTTGTATCCTGTTGGCCAGAACCCAATCACATGGCCCAACCTAATTGCGAGGGAAGATGGAAATATTGTCTTCTTGTGTACCCAGGAAGAGAAAATGAAATTGATGAGTATCTAGCCAGTCTCTGCTACAAGTCCCTACAAGTCAGAATTATTATGTAGTACTTTTTTTCTTCTAATTATGCTTTGCATTTCATACTACTTAGGCTACTGTGGCAGTTTGATATTATTGATAAATTCCAGAAGGAAATATAGATTATGTTTGTAAACTGGTCTGTTTCGCTGGGTGTGATACCCTTTGATTATATTAGATTCAGCTGAGACATCTGATTAAATTATGTTAAGATTAGGGCTTTGATACAACCACATCATTACAGTATGACTCAGCGTTGAGTCCCAGCCCCCTTGGGCTGATAAAACAGACTCTCACACAGACGTAGACACACAGAAGCAGATACACAAGAAGAGACAGTGCTCCACAGATATGGCCCTGGAAAGAGAGATGAGCCTGATAGTCTACAGCTGACCTTGTGAAGAGACCAGAGCAGCTAAGCCTAGAAAGAAATGAGCCCTGGGGAAAGAGATGAGCCTTATGCCAGCCTACAGCTGAGATAGGAAGAAGCCGGGACCTCGGAGCCTTAAAAGGAAGAAGGAAGGCTGAACCCTCACAGACATCACCCACCATCTTATTTCAACATGTGGCAACAGACGTTGGGTGAGAAAGTACCTCTTATGGTACCTTGAGTTGGACTCTTTAGGGCCTGGTAACTGTAAGCTTCTACCCTAAATAAATACCCTTTAGAAAAGTCAACAGAGTTCTGGTACTTTGCATCAGCAACCCTCTGGCTGACTAATACAGTTTCGTTATTGTCCCGTTCACACTGTGTATTCTATAGCAGTCCTGAAGAGTTCATCCCCAGGCAACATCCCATTCCACAGCAGCACTGTGAGTTGTCAGGACAGATTTTATTGCCCACACTATATACTGGAGGACCCTAAAGCCCAGAATAGTTAAATGACTTCCTGAAATCACATCCTTCTAAGTGACAGAGCTCTTCTCTCTCACTCTCAGGTTGGTGGTCTCTCTACTACACTACATCACCTTCCCCAAAAGCTCAACCTGGATGAGGCACAAATCTTGGTATATAAACTCAAATATGCAATAAATATATCTTTATTCTTCTGTGAATCAACATCATTTGTATTATAAGTCCCCAATCTATTCTATATTGGAAGGTATCAGCAATGACTTCCATCATTGGGGTATTTCTCTATCTTTGAGGATACATGTAAGTTTGGAGTGAGATGGGGGTGAGTAGTGCCAAGGTATTGGGAGATCCAATTTGTGTCCCAAGTCAGCTCTTTGAGGAGGCATCAACCAAAATGTCCACAGTTCCTTCTAGTCTTCCTTTACTTACACTGATGCATCTGTCCCTCACTCCTGTTCACATGGCCCATTTGTGCCCGCAGCTCCCTGCTACTTTGGGGCCACTGCAAAGTCTGGAAAGTTCAGTAGCTCTGCCTAATTACACACACCACAAAGCTGTTCTCCTGAGGCTTCCTGCCTCCCTGAGATAGGGGTCAGTGTAGGAGGGAAGGACTCACCTATGCCTTTACTCCCCTCACTTTCCACCCATCTTCTTCCCACCCAAACTGAATGAAGTGTTTCAAGTCTTCCAGACAAGGCCCAGTCTCCTCAAATCTTTTTTCTTGACTGTCGTGGAAATCTTCTCCAGTCCTCTAAGGGCTTTTATAATACAAAACACAACTCACAAAAGTTTGGTTGTTCTTGTTTTGCTTTGTATACTGTCAACATCATTCCTCTACCTTGAGGTAATAAGCCAAGGGCCCACGGCCTACTCATACAAGGGATAGAGGTGGGAGGAGGGGGTAGGGGAATACCAAGGAAAAAAACATTTCTCCATCACATGTATATCACATTTAACTTCACCAGGTCCTTGTGAGGTGAGTATCTCATTGTTCTGAAACTAACAGTGAGGGGAAGAGGCACTGGTGGGAGTTCTCATATTTGGAAACTGTTAGGTTAGGCCCCCTCCTGCCTGATGGGTCTTTAAGTACCATTCTCCCACAACAACCCCCATGGCTCCACCCCTCATTGCCTGATCCTATGAACCTGATGATTACATTTTCACTTAAGAATTGGAGACCTGGTCTTCTTAGAAGAGACCCACAGCTATGAAATCATGTCCATAGATGATTCACTAGTTTTTTTTAATGTGGAAAAGACAATTTGTTTACCTGGCTGTTAAAGTGTTTATCACTTCCTCTACCTCAGGTATGAGAAAACACCCTAGAGTAAATCTGTTCCCGGGGGGATGTTATACAGCACCTCCACTGTGATGAAGGAAAAGAGAAGCACTGAGACAGCTTAAGTGGGAAGATCATATACTGCTTATAAGAGCTGAAGGAACTCAGACCAAGTGAGAGGCCGTTTAAAAAAAAAATCTGACTTGTACCAGATCCTGTTTGCAAAGTGGATTTTAAAATCATTTCAAAGCACACTAAGCTTTCAAAAGATGTTTGTTTTAAAGAGCACGGTTGGCTTTTGGTCAAAAAATGAAGTTTCGGTAATGCGCGGTAACAATTGTAGTATAATTACTGCCCACAAAATACCAGGTGTCCAACCAAGCCTTCTCTACACATTTAAGAGAGTAAAGCCAAGCAAAAATGCCCTGCCCAGCCATACCCAGGAGTTCAAAAGCTCAGCCTTTGTCACCAGGAAGGATTTAATTCAAAGAGCAAAGCCATTATGAGGTACAACCAGGCATTCTGTTGTAAACACCTTTTGTTAATACATGTTGAAAACTGAACTTTCTCACATTTGAAAGATGCCTACTTGGGAGAGAGTTTAAACCAAGCCAGATTCAATGTTGTTTTGTTTTGTTTTTGTTTTTAGGTTTCTGAATCTGTGGGACCAGCATAGCAGGGAAGTGCCGGCCTTAGAGTCCAACGGTTCCCCCTAAGGAGCGTAGTATTCCCTGATCTTCTGTGAACAGATTGCTTCAGCATTAAGAGAATGAATGTGAAGAGAAAAGACAAAACACAGGAGTGTTACAGGGAAGAAAAATAGGTACTTCCTCATTATGTGTACAAAAGCTATTTCCTAGATTCCATGAGCTATAAAAAGTCCAAGTGAATTTGCTTGAGTTAATAAATTTTATTCAGTTATGATGATGACACCACTGCAAATGTTTTACAGTTCCTCTCTTTTTGTTGCTTCCTGTTAGTTATTGAGAAAAGAAATCCAATGAAACTTTTTTGTACTCAGATCATGTTGAAATTATCTCATTTATTTTGTATGGGCTTCACAACATATATGTACATGTGTATGTAATTTCATTAAATTAAATGACATGTGGTTGCTACAACACAGATGTTGGTCTAAAGATGGTGCACAAGTTTGTTGGAACAAAACCCAATAGTAAGCCCTTTGCTATGCCTTGTTCTGTATTATGAGGAAAATAAAACCTTCAGTTTTCAGAATGACCTGAAAATTCTGTGGTATGAACCTTATTCTCTTTCCCTAACCTTGGGGTTAGAATGAAGTTCTACAGTTCAGCTAGGGTGACCAATTCATCCTGGTTTGTCTGTGTCCTGCATCCCAGGAAGAGCCTCGGCCCGTAGCCTGTCGTGGTGGGTGGCGGTGGTGGCAGTGGTGGCAGCGGGAGAGGCAGCGGTGGCTGTGGTCATGATGGCAGTGGTATAGCTGACAGTCCTTAGCATGGACTATGAGTCAGGGACTGTCCTGAGTGCCTTATCTCTCTTCTCTCATTTAGTCCTCACAACATCCTCACGAGGTCAGTGCCTATCTGCATTACACACTTGAATGAAGAGAAAGTTATTAGGTTGAACCATGCGGAATTCCTAATTTTGTTGGTCAAAAAAGGTCAAATATTGGCAAGTTCATATGATTCAACCTAATACTTGCCCAATGTCACAGAGTTAGTGATATTGATAATACTTGCCCAATATCACAAACTCTGATGGTGACTCTAGAGGTGAACTCAACTATCCCAAAGCTACAGTTGCATATCTGCATTTCAGAAGACAGACCCAGGCTTGGAGTAAATGCAGTTTAAAAAAACAAAAAAGTAGTGCTATCCAAAGACTGCTTTTCTCTCCAGTCTCTGATTTCAGTTGCTAATATTATTCAAGTGTGAAAGTTGGTTCAAGACTACCCTGCCTGTGGCCACTCTTTCTACTGTGCAGCTGAAACCAGCCCATCATACCAACTGCTCTCAGGATGGCTGCCTCAAAACCAGGCCTGCCTAAAAATATCTCCCTCTCAGTGGGGTGCGAGCCACCCTCCCCTTCTCCCCAGCTGAACTCCCCACCATGAGAGGCACTCAGCTAAGGCCACATGCCTTTCTGCAGAGTCTATTGTGAGCCCCATCAACCACTCCCTTTTACACACCAGTGACTGGATTATCAGATTACGTGAACTCAGGGTTTGGACCTACTGAATTTTGTTTGGAAGCTGGGCTGCAGATGGGTAAGGTTAGGAGCATGAGGTGAATCATGGGCTGTTAGATGTGGCAGTAACATTAGATGCCTGTTGGCAACCCCTAGCATTTTACAGCTGAGCGACTGAGGTTCAGATATGCAGTGATTTCCTGAAGGTCCCACATGGAGGTGAAAAAGAGATGGTGTCTCAATTATGGGGTGACCAACCCCATACTGCCCTGGTTTCCTGACCCGGGACTTAATAAAACTAAGGGGGTTCCAAAATAGGAAAGTCCTGGGCAAACCAGAACAAGTTGGCCATTTTACTCAATTGGGAGCCCTAAACTCTCTCTTTCTGGAGAGCTTGGACATGAGTAGTCAGGGTTCCAAGACTGCTTGGTCTTGCTCAAAAACCCTAGGTGGGGAAATGGCAGCAAACACGAATTACATGTCCCAGTTTTTCCCTTGGCTGGCTCCCCTGAAAGGTCAGTCCCTGGGCATGGACTTAGATACCATGTGGGAGAAGCCATGGAAGGTTAAGTTGGGCCTGCCTCATGACTGGCTGAACCCTTGCCCTCTAGGTCACAGTTTTTGGGAAAGCCAGTGAGACTGAGGCCAGTCTCAGAAAGTAAATCTGTGGCCTCGTTTATTCAGTTATAGAGATGGGACAGCTTCATGTCAGCCACAGCCATGCTATTCACAGAGCCTGTGAGAGAATGCTGCTGTGATTTGTCTCTGCTTTGTGTGGCTGCATAGAAGATGAGCATGGAGAAGTTCTCCAGCAGGGTGAGAGATCAGCAGGGTACCTCGTGCTACAATCACTTCCTTTTTCAAAGACGTTTTGTCATTCAGAGGTTTCGAAGCCTGCAATAAGCAGTCATTCTTGGCTAACTTTGGACTTTTTTCCTTAAATGTCAGATGTCTAATTTAAGTTTTTTTCTTGGTTTTACTTCTCCTTCTGGGCTATGTTGCCCTCCAGCCCTTGGTTGGTCAGCAGTGGTTTCCTCCACTGGGCCTCCTGCTTTCTGTTCTGCAGGGACCCAGCCTCTAGCTCATGCCTCATGCCTAAAGATGGTGTATGTGTTGAATTAAGGAGGACAGGAGTGGGAGGAGGGAAGGAAGGAATAATGTAAGGATTCCAGCCAGGCAAAATTGTCAATACAAATTGTCTTCAGTATTCTCTTCGCTGCCTGCATTCTTTAAACTACGTCTGAACACCCATCCTCCCAACTCTACCCTGTCACATCTGCTGTCCAGAATCTAACTTTTTCATGCTCCACCCTTGCTCTCAACCACCACTGAAATGTCCTTCCTAGTGTCCAAATTACAAATTTACTTATCTGATAAACTAATCCATGTTAATGGACATTAAAGTCAGAGTCAGAAGGCCTCAGAAGTGAATCTTAACTGTGACCTCTGTAGTTAAAACACCCTCCTAGGTTGTTTTGTTTTGTTTTGTTTTGTTTTGTAGCAAAAGGCTATTTGCTGTTTACAAGTTTATTTCTGAGTTTCAAAGATTATTTCCCCTTCCCCATGTTTTTAGAATTTCCTGTATTCCCCCACTCAATCTTGGCTGCCACAACCAGACAGACAGGAAGCGCAAGGACTTTCTTTTTCCTTGCGTCTGTAGTGGAAACCTTAGCAGCAGACATGAACTGCTCCGGGTCTGTCAGAGATGCATCCTAGGTTGTTTTAACAGTTTAATGAACTTAATGTCCTGTGGAGGGTTCTTGGAGGGGGTGGGGCACATAGTAGAGGATTATTTTGGGAAGAGCTCTGTGATGAGGGTTGCCAGATTTAGCAAAGTGAATTTGAATTTCACATTAAAAAAACAACAATTTTTAGTATAAGTATTTCCTATACAATAGTTGGGACAGATTATACTAAAAATTACTCATTGAGTGTCTGAAATTCAAATATAACTCAGCATCCTGTGTTTTATCTGGTAACTCTATCTGTGACCTACAAAGTCTCCTAAATGTGCAGCCTGCCAGAGGGCCTGGATTGCCAAGGAGTTTGGAACAGGTTCCAAATGTCTGGCAAAAGGAAACCAGCCTATCAGAGAGGGCATCACGTGTACAGTTTGGTGAAGTGGCCTCCCCCAAAGCCAGGTCTGCTGACATGGGGGAGCGTCTGAGGTAAGCCTGAACAGAATGCTCCTGAAGACTGGCCAAGACACCAGTAAAAAGGGTGTGCTCTGCTGGATGCTTACCAGAAGATATGGTGCCTAGGTCCAGTGCTGACAACTGACTCACCTGCTATCTACCACACTAGGACATTATTTTTAGGTCTGATGAAGGAGTGGCAAGGTTTTAAAAATAGGTACCAGGTATAGGGAATACTACATTCAGAAAGCTCAATACTGAAACTGAGTTTAAAACCAGGAAATGCAATCCATTGACCTGCTAACATTCAATCTAGAAAAGGTTACTACCAGCAGCTTTCCATATAAAAATGTATAAGACTAAGAACCCACACTTTTCTTTCACTTTTTTTTTTATTGTGGGTAAAAATCAAATTTTTCACAACACAAACCAATATTTGTAAAATGATATATAAATATATATGCATATATATGCATTTGCTTACATAAATGTTATTTATATATATATATATATATATTTTAAAAGGTGCTTAGATTACCTAAATATTACACAGAAATTACAGGGATTCCCATGTTCCCCACCTCCCACATCTCCCATAACATCCCACAAAAACATCCTTCATCAGTGTGGCACATCACCTGCAATGGATATACACATCCTGGGGCTTTGCCACTAAGCATAGACCACAGTTCACATCGTAGACCACACTCTCCCACACAGTTCTGCATGGTATACGCTGATGTAAAATGGCCTATATCCGTTGCCGCAACGTCACTCAGGACAACCCCCAAGTCCTGAAAAAGCCCCTGTATTACAACTGCCCTTCCCCTCCCTGCCCAGAAAGCGTCTAGTGGCCACTGGCTCCACCCCAGCTTCCACTGCTTGAATCACAATATGTCTACAACAGAATACCATTAAGTCCACTCTAGTCCATAGCTCTTCCCCCAATCCTGAGGAGTCTGGGATGATGATGTCCACTCCACCTCCAAGTGAGAGTGGGCTTATATCCCATGGATACGGTGGATAGGATTATCCTGCCTGCAGCTGCAGGTTCTCTCCAATCCCTGGGATGGCCGTTGTCCATCATCGTCTCCTTGCCAGGTGGCTTGGGTGAGTCCATTGAGCTGTAGAGTAGGAGTTGCAGCTCCACCAAGATTCCAGGCACAGCTGGCACATAAGTAGACCAGAGGCTCCAGTCTCTGGAAGTACACCTACAAACTCTAGCATCACATATAGGTTTGAATAGAAGGGACTGATGGACCATGTGCAGAGAGGACTTATTTGAGTCCAACTCTGTCACTCTCAGGAGCACAGATTCCAAAGTAGAGCCCACTGATAAGGCGTCAATCTCTGGGGCTATCCCCCCTTATATAGGACCTGGGTGTCTCCAGAGCCCTCAGGAGCCCCTCTGTGTGGGGTGCTATCCACTTTGGTGTTCTATGAGATCCTACTGAGGTGTGCGTAAGCGTTACCTCTGGGATGACCTCCCGACTCTCTTTGAAGTCTCTTAGCCACATCAACTCATTTGTCTTTACCTTTTCCCCCTTTTATTCAAGGTCTTTTTCCAGTCGTGTTGCCAGTTGGCACTTGGTATTAATCCCTCATTGCCAGGGAGGCTCATCCCCGGGAGTCATGTCCCACACTGGGGGGAAGGTAATGCATTCATATGCTGAGTTTGGCTTAGAGAGAGGCCACGTTTGAGCAACAAGGAGGCTCTCAGGTGGCAACCCTTAGGCACCCCATAACAGTAGGTTAAGTTTCAATTACAAGAGCAAAGACTCATAAGGCTAGTCATCAATAACAAGAACCCATCAGTGGGCCATCCTCTTTTGCCAGACACTGCCCCTGCACTCAGGGGACTGTTGCTGCTCCCTTGGAGAATGTGGCAGAGCTCTCCAGGC
>JAQZBX010006390.1:33231-53625 GCA_029593785.1 Cabassous unicinctus | reverse complement strand
TATATATATATATATATATATATATATGAGAACAAAAATAGCTCTTGGAAATTAAAAACATTTTAGAGAGCAGAAATGGAAAACTCAATAGAGTTATAAAATAAAGTTGAGATAATCTTCCAGGAAAAAGAACAAAAAGAAATGGACACCAGGACAGAAAGTATAAGAAAGTAAAGGATAAGATCCAGAAGGTCCAATATCTGAATTATTTTCTCTCTAGAAAGAGAACACAAAGTGTATTAAAATAAATCATCAAATAGTTAATTTTTTCCACATCAAGTGACATGATATTCCCAGATTCAAAGGCCTAAAGAGTGTCTCCCAAAACGGTTGAAAATAGATCCACACCAAGAAGTATCATTATGAGAATTCAGAATAGTGGATACAAATAAACATTTTAAAAATCCCCCACGGAGAAAAAAAGAGGGTATATATAAAGAATCAAGTACAGAATGGAATCTGACTTTTCTAGATCGGACTGGGGGCAAAAAAGTTACGGACCAATACCTTTAAAATATTAACAGAAAATGAATTCTTGCTAAACTAAGCAAACTGTTAATCAATTATAAGTATGAAAGTAAAAAACGCAAAGTTTCAAATATTTTGCCTTACATGTACCCTTTCTTAGGAAGCTAATAGCTGCTGTCGTCCACCAGAGGAGTTAGCAATCTAGAAAGAAAAAGACACAGAATTCAGAAAACAGAAGAGTCAATCCATGAGGGAAGCAAGGAAATCCCTATGATGAAGAAGCAGGGGGATCCCAGGATGACAACAGTGCCCCAGGGGTTGAGGGAAATCAGTACAAACTAGAATATCGTGACCAAAACACATGTTGAGGGCTGCTATTAGCCTGCCCTTTGCTCTCATACTATATTTTTAACCTGACAGAATGGCTAAATGTATTGCTCCTCCAAAACAAAGAAATTTGTCACTAAAGAGGAAGTCATGCTACACAGGATATAAGGAACCCAAATAAGGAGAAAGGCAAAGGGAATTCCAAGGATGATGGACAGAGGGCATTCCCAGTCATGAAATAGGCCTAGACGTGTCTCAAAACAGAATCAAACAAAAGCAAGAAATTGAAGGATGGCTGATGTGATTTTATACTGTGAAAAATTAACCTGATACATGTTTGGAAGATGGTTAAACAATAATACATACAAAGAAAACTAAGTAAATATAAAACAATGCACCTATTGAATAAAGGAAAAAAAGAAAGGGAACAGTATCAGATGACATCATAATACTCAGCTCTGAAATAATAGTTTCATAGTCATAGAAATGGTAACACTAAATATTGATTTAAGGACAAAATACGCTATCACTATATTATGACCACAAGAGATTGGACATAGAGAAAATGGTATACTCAAGAGGTAAACTGTAGTCTATCAATATACGAAGTCAACACATAATGTCTAAATAGATTTACCAAAACATAGTAGTATAACATTATTTAAGAAATATGAAGATGTGTACATGCCACAGTTAGCTGAACAAGTCAAAGGTTGTTGCCTCTGGGCAGGAGCACTGGAGCAAGTGAAGAGGAGTAGGGCAAGAAGCCTCTCTATTTTTGATATGCCTCTTAGTAAGATTTGACTTTAAACCATGTACATTTATTAGACAAACTAATTAATATTTGATTTTAAAATATTGTGCCAATTCACTCTTCTGCCAGCAAGGATGTCATTTAAAATTGACCCTTGATAACAAGAATTATGGAGTCCTGAGTTGGTATGATCATCTGGTCCAGCCATTTTGATTAAAGGAATTGCTCTCTTTCCAGGTACTGCAGTTGAGCCTGTACCAAGAGTGTAACAAAGGAAGCTTTCTGGAGCTGAATCCCAGCTACCCAGACCTCCCAGTGTTTTGGCTAAGATTGCCTTCCATTTAACAAAGAATTATGACCAGGATTGGGTTGCAATAAGTTAACCTTTCATTTCATTTAATTCCTAATGTTGGATTGGTACTAAAATCTATTTATGGATTTTTGTCTTTTCTACTTTCTTCCAGGAACATTATCTGGCATTCTAAACTTGGGGAAAGGTTGTGTAAGGAACCTCTAAATCTTGGCAGGAAGTATAAGTTTTTAGAGCTCTCATGAGTAAGACCAAGCTGTGGGATGTCTCAGGATTGACCTTCGAGATCATCTTTTCCAACCCCCTCACTTTACATATTACTGGAAACTGCAGCCAAAAAAGGCTAAGTGATGTCTCCAAGGTTGCACAGCTTATTAATGGCACAGAAGGGATAAGAATCCAGGTCTCCTGACTTCCAGCTCAATGGTTCTTTCATTACACCACACTACAAAACACTACATAGCACAACACAGCACTATACTATACTATGCTACACTACAGTACACTGTACCACACAACTCTACACTACACTGTATTATACTACACAACAGTGTGCTACAACATACAACACTTCATTACCTCTATACTACACTGTACTACACGGCACTGCACACACCACACAATTCCATACTACTCTACACTACACTATTTTACACTACATTCTCCTGCACTACAGTACACAATACAAGAATACACTCTATACTACACAACACCACACCACACTATCAAAGAAATAACTTGGACTGAATTTTAATCTCCAGTCCTCTGGATTTAAGCCACAAGGTCCTTGGATCATTCATAAACTTGATACAGTTAATATCTTTAACTGCATTTATAAATTTCACTCAAATTTTGATGTTTTAGATTGTTGTGCAATTTACGATCGGCTTTGACTAATTTACCTGAACAGACACTTTCCAAAGAATTAAATAAAATATTCTAAGATCAAAGCTTAGAAAAAGATACTTTTCAACCAAAGCTACAACCCTAATTATTCTAAGTTAACAACTGAACATTTTTTTCCCACCTATTCTTGTCATCCTCTATCTCATTCCCAAGCCTTGTCCTTGTCCCATATCTCCCACGCCTCCTGCAGTGGACTTTGGGGTTCAGTCACTTTCCATGCTACAGATTGACATACTCTTTCCTGAAGAGCCTGCACTGGATTGTTGTAGGTGGTAACCCAGGGGCACTGTCCTGGGGCTCATCCCCCATCATTACTGGTCTACCTGCATGGTGTGCCATTTTGTGACCAGGACTCCATGGATGACTTCCTCTTCTCAAGTCCCTTCTGTATGCCCTTGCTTTTTGTGTCTTGATTTTAGTGCCTTTTCTAACAAACTGAGGCTTTCCCCTGCTCCTTTTTTGCACTGAAGAAGACCACAGCCTTGCTATCACCTTGCCCTCCCTCCCTTGCTCCTTAGGAACTGGGGCCTGCAACATCACTACCATTTCCAATAGCAGCAGCAACAGCAGCAGTGGCAGCATCCTGTCATCAGGGAAGGGCCAGATGTTTGAGAGGGAGTTTACATTTGGCTAAAATCATGGCCCTTGAGGTCACACCTGGATTTATCACTTACCAGCTGGCCTTATGTTTCCTCATAACTGAAATGGAGAGAATCATGACTCCTGTCGCACTGGATGGCTATAAAGACTAAATGCAATTAAGCATACCAGGTTCTCAGCCTGCTACGTAGTATACAGTAAGTGCTTAATTAGTGTTAGATATTAATACTTCATTTAATCCTAAAAAACAAACAAAAAAACCCCCTTAGTAACACTATCTGAAACTGAGCCTCACAGAGGTTGAGTAACTTGTCCATGATCACACAGTTAGAAAAGTTGGGAATGAGACTAGAAGCCCATGTTCTAACCCCTTCCATATCCTGTCCCTTTGATAATCAAGTCCCTGGCCAGTCTGAATTTCTGAGTAATGCTCTGCCCACCTGTTGGGCGGTTCCAGCTTGGAACCCCCTGGTACCAGGCGTCTGCCTGAATCGTGATGAGAACATGTTGATCCCTGTTGGACCCGTGCCTAGCCCACCCAGCAGAAACCTCCCCGCCAGCCTCTTCAGCAAGGACAGCTCTCTCAGCTCCTGTTCCAACCTACAGAACAGGGTTGGTGCCAGCTCTGCTCCCTGCCCCGGGCCTGTCTGGCTGCAGGTAGGCTGGGCTGACTCACTGGAGAATCCTGAATTCTGACTAATCCTGAGTCTAATGTCTTTTGCAGGGTCAAAGCTATAGTCATGAAGGGAAGGGGAGCAGGGAAGAAAGGAAAAGCAAAAGGAAGAAAGCTTGCATTCACTATCTTGCCTGTGAAGTAAACAGGAAATGGCTCAGGGTACATCAACCACCACACTGTCCTGAGAAAAAGGGGATGATGAGCTCTTCCTGACTGACTGAAGAGTTAATCACGACACTGGTCAAGAGTTGATCACCCAGAGTTCCATGTTTGAATTTGGGAGAATCCCCTTTGTTTTATCTCATCACATTCACTTCAACCCCTGTGTCTATTTTAATAGCCTGGAACGCAATTCCCTTTGCCCATTATTGTCTTTCACGATGGGTTTTTCCGACCCCTTGGGGTAGATTTATGCTTCTAGCTGAATGATTACTCAGTGAGTCTTCGCCAAGGGAAGTTTTGTTCCAAGAATGACACATCTCTTTGGGGAGGACTCTCTACCTAATAGGGGTGGGTGGGAGGTCAGGGGAAGCCCCTATCCAGGAGAAAATAGTTTCTTTGTGTGCTTGAAGAAAAACAGTCAGATGATGAACAGCCTGATTTGGGGGCTGTGAGTGGGTGAGCCACTCCAGCGAAGCCATCCTCAACGCTCCCTCATAAGGAGAGTTTATGAATTTAATGAGCAGCAGAATTCTGACAAGCCTTAAAGCCAAAGGCAATTAGCAAAGGATGAATAACTCGGATTCCTTGTAGTTATGAAATGAAATTATACATGTACATATCTTTATATTTTATCTATATTATCTGTATCACACATTAGACTATATTGCATTATTTTATTTGCACGTACAATCATTTTCCATTGTGTGTCTAGTGACACACTGGTCTCAGGAGATGTTACATGAAAGAAGGGTGCCAGGTCCAGTTTGATTAGAAGTGCTGCATCCTGGACCATTCTTGTTGCTATGCACAGAGGACATTTGCATATTAAATATTCTAGGAAATCCAGCAGTACTCCAAATATCTTCAAACAAGAAATCCTTTCACCACCCTAACACCTATGAATAGCCCAAAGAATCAATGCTTCATATAACACCCTATGGGATCAGCTTTTTCCTATGAGAAATGCTAATGTACTGTATACAGTTAAGTCTTCTGGGACAGGCAAAAACACTCACTTCTTTCACGATGCTATTACTAAAAACATTTCTGCCACTCATGCTTTACAATTGTTTTAAGATACCCTGGGTCCATCCTTCAGAATATTTTAAATGATAGTAACATTTTGTTCTTTGAGATGGTTTGGCTTTTAGAAACTGCCTTCACTCAAATCTGTGTCTGTTGAATGATGTAGGTAATTTGAGTTAGTCAGGATATTATAAGCCAACAGCAAAATATATTATTTTTGTGTAGCTGAAAAAAACTTAGCTTTCAAGGTCAGTATCACTTCACAATTGTATTCCCCAGCTCTGCCTTTCCCCTGAATTATTCCACATCACCACCTGACTAATCTTTCTAAATTTGAAGATGGAAGTTTCTCCTGCACTGTTTTAAGGTTCTTTCAGAACCCCCATCCAAACAACCCATCCTCCACTCCCCTTCTACTGACACTGCCAAACCACCAGTCTTAAGGCCTCAATTTCCTGCGTCCTCCAGTCTTGCTCCAATTGCCTGAAATATTCAACTTTCTCACTTCAGTCAATGCATAATTCTTTAAGACCTAAATAGTTTGTCTTGTAGCATTTACTGAATATGCACATATTCATTACTGTAATTGTTCTCAAGATGCCTACAAGATTTCTAGGCTACATCAATGTTGACTAGATTTTCTAATCCAAAAATTAGGATGGCAAGTCTGACGAATGGGGACCCATGAAAGAATGGCATAAAATATTTAAAAATCATGATAATTCTGGAACATCCGAGATGTTCTGGAATATCTGAAAATTCTGGATATATAAGATAATCTCAGATATGTGTCACATGTCAAGAGCGCAATTTGGCAAAGAATTATATACTCCTCTAATGTGTAACAAATATTTCATTTTGCTCACTCTCAACAGCATTTCAAGTTATTAGATTCTAAAGGGTGAAAGGGTCATGTTTTCTAGTCCTTCTGACTCCCTCTTGCCCAGAGCACACGTGGAAGCCTCTCAAATCCTTTCTAGCATAAGGAAGAGTAAAAATGAATTCATTTGTAAACTCTTTGTAAACATGTACTGATCATTTTATATTTCAGTATAAAAGAGCTAAGTCATTTCTGCTTAGACTAATTTGTCAATTTCTTCATGTCCACATTCTCTCTTACAATAAAATCCCTCCCCCCATTTATAAATGCCATCAATTAGGGAGAGAAAGAGGTTTCTTGTGCAATTCAGGAATCCACTTAAATGGTAGTTTCCAAAAATGATAAATCAGGATGACCTCGAGAAGTAAGAATGCATGGCCCCAATCCCTGTCTGTGTCCACACCTGGCTGTCTCCCTTCTATACATTCACCATATTGCTCTGAGGGTATGAGCCATGACTCCTCTCTGGAAAACTCAGCATTATGTAATATATGATTGAGTCCATGGGAAACGCTGTTAGACATGCTATTAGAACACACTTAATGTAAGGAAAGTCAAGTGTGAGTGGTTTGCCATATATATCATGAAATATATTTCTGATCCCACACTCTTTTGATATTTCCATTGTTACCCTGATAGTAAATTAACTATTAATAATTGTAGCAAAATTCCAATGAACTGGCAAATCATAACAGCAAACCTTAGGTTCTACCTAATTGACTTACGTATTTAGAAGCTTTCAGAGTTAGGATAAGCTTGTCTGATAGTTTCTGTCCATGAATCCCACTGTTCCCATCCAAGAGTAGAAGTTATAGAATCTGTGTAACTTAGCCAGGAAAAACAAAACAAAACCAAACAAAACTCTGGAGCCCATATCATGCCAAAACCTACATGTTTGTAAGGTTAGAAATGAGCTGAACATTTATTAATGGAAAGAGCACTTTAGTCCTACTGAATACAGCCTAACACTGCATAATACTTGTTATTGTTGTTTGTTAGGATGTTGATGTGATTCTAGTGTGCTGCAGTGACCTGTAAAATCTTTAACCTAGAAAATGTTTTCTTCAACTGATCTCTCAGGTTTCAAAGAATGCTTAAGTTGCTGGCAGGGAGAAAGGGAGAGAAGAGCCACTGGGTTGGTTACAGAAGCCATCTGTAATATGACAATCAGCAGAATAATAGAGAACAAGGCCAGATTGATCTCTTACCCTGGTGAAAAGTAAAAAGCTCACATAGTTAGCCAGTCTCTGGGAGATGCTAAACTTGTAGAAATTTGAAAGAGCTTACATGATTCAAACTGTCACCTATTTTTAATCCATCTATCACTAAATCTATTAATACAGAAAATGTAACAACAAGAAAAATAAAGGACGGCATGTTTTTCTCCTGGACAGAGGATCTTTTTACTTCGGGTCACTGTATAATTTATCTTCCAAATCATGACAATTTTAAAGGGCAAAGGGCCACTGTTGATACTTAGGCTGGAACAACAGACATAAGTTGGGACACTGTACTAAACTGAGATTTAGAATGCATTCTGAAGGGTTAAAATGCAGGTGGCACTTAAAAGAAAGTATGGATTATAATAGGGGATGCAAAATTAAAATAATAACTAGATCACCCAAAAGTGCATATTGGTCTTGGATGTTAAACCACTCTCCCTTTCTTTGAACTCAAGAGAATCAAATGTTCAAAAACACTTGTTGAGAGGCGATCTTGAGGACAGACCCCTGAGCAATGTTAGCTGTGCACAAATCTTAAGCAATAGTGGTTCTCACAGGGAAAGACCCTGCTTTGACTCCACTGGGGCCTTCTTTTCCTCCTCATTGGCGATTAGTCATGCCGTGTTTAAAACTGAAACGTTCATTTTAAATACTACAAAAATGTGGCAGAGAGTGCAGGCAAGGCATCTGTTCCAGCAAAATGTTATGTTTTGATCACTTTCAAAAATGATTTTTCTGTTTTTAAAGAAAGTGTGTGGACATGGAGATGAGTCAGTCAATCTGAGTGGTACTGTATGCTGGGTAATTTTGAAAGCTGTAAAATTTAAAAATACATGGAAAGAAAAATAATTTTCCTTAAATATTATTCAATTTTATTCTTTGAGTTAGTATTTTTTTCTTTTTTTAATCTTTCCATATCATCAGAATCATTGCCAAAAAAAGAAAATGCCATCCTTGAAGGCAGCTATAGAATCGTTATCATATGGATTTCTAGATAGAGAACTACAAAAATGGCTGTATTTGTAGCCATTGATCTAAATATTTCTTATTTGAAAAGAATGGCCTATCGTAAGTGAAGGTGATGTCCATTGTTATCTAATTACATTTCTTTCTAAAACAATTCCTGATTTTTAAAATATTACCCCCAAAAAATCAATCCCCTGACTAGGGCATCTACCACTTTAACATTAGGTCTACTATTCAAGTGCAACTGTACAAAAAGCAAAGCATAATCTCAATCTTTTCTATCCCTATTGATATACCCTTTCAGCTTCCAAAATGAAACACATTGAGTTTATTAACATTGACTGATAACCCCCCAAAATTCAGGGGTATTTTCTAGACATAGAATATTTGGAAACCTTAATGTGGTACACAACAAAATAAAATATTCAATATTTCTCATACATTTTGTCTTTTCTCTTTTAATCCTGCAGTATTCCTTTTCCATAGAACCTTATGGGAAAGCTGTAGTGCACAGTCTTTGTGAATACTTACATGTAGCTTGGTCTCATTTTGTCAGCTTGATGCCCCACTGATGTAGGAGCCCACAAGTTCCAACAGAGAGTGAATACAGACTTGTGTTTTCCAAAACAAATCATGTTACTTTCTGTGTCCATTTCTTTATCTGTAGAAATAGAAAAAAATGGTAATTATCCATCTCCTGATAGATTACTGGGGTCTGAGAGTTCAGAAATTATTTCTACTTGCAAAGCCCTTCTCAGAGTTTACAATCCCACCATGTTGATTGAAAAAAAATCAGTACAGCTACCTAACCAACTATTTTTATCTTGATTTGTTCATTTGGGCCATCTCAAACAGCACAATCAATTGGATCAACCATTCTGAGATACAAATTGGCTGGTAAGAAAGCCAAAACACCAGATTGGCTGCTTTTTTTAATTGGTGCTTTTCACGATATGAAAATATTGGGTGAAAATGGAAAAACTGAGTCAAAGATCCAGATATTTGATCCTCACATTGCCAAATAGCCACACATTTTGTAGCATTCCTATTTGCAACTGAATTTCTCAGCTTTCACCAGAAAGCCTGTCATCATATAGATGGAGTCTGGGAGGAGCTGTAAACATGAAACTGAAATGGTCCCAAGAAAAGCATCTCTTTTACCCAAGATAACAGTTGCTCCTGCATCTGCTGTTTTTTCCTCACTAGGCAACTTCCTGGACAGGAAGGGGACAGGGGCCATTGTTCAGAATCCTAGTGTTTACTTCTGTATCTGGGCCTAAGGCTGCTCAGAAAGGGGAATACCTGTGTAAGCTGAATGATGGCTGTGATGAGAGGAGCTTCTGCCCTGAAGTGGTCCACTAAGTAATTCAGATTTAGATGCAAGATCTGCCATTGAAACAATGATGGGGGAATGGCCTAGGTCCACATTTTTTGAATTGGGTAGTACTATCAGACACTAACCAGGAATATTATCAAGTGTCAGAATGGTATAGTTACTCTACATATCCTTAATCCAGTCTACTAACAACACTTCCGTAGTTCAAATGAGCAGAGAAAAAATAAATAATACCCTGAAGTGTGTGTTTGGGAAAGGGAGGTGGGCAAGCAGTGGGGGAAAGGGGTATGGCCGAAAGGATGGCCATTTTACCTATTTTTGATGCCTGGCATTTGTTTGCATTGCTTTTTCTGCACCCAGGTACATATTAATTCAAAGCCACAACCACAGTATGTAATTTTTCTTTTCTCCTCCTTGGAGTTGCTCCTCTTGAAATATCACATTTTAATTATGTGCATAGCAATGACTTCATTACTTCTTAACTCAGCAGCAGCCAACTCATTTTCCCCTGATGGTATGATGACCTGTCCTAGTGGGAGAAACCCATCTGTTTATATTCTTTAAGCTGTATCTAGAAAGAAACAGGCTTTGTATGTTTTGAAACCATCTTTCCTCATTTCACTACTCATTGCTTGCCTGGAAAGGAAAAACCAAGGAATCACGAGGAAACCACTGCATTCAATAAGCATGTCTAGTAAAACCAATAAACAGTGAGTGCACTTGGCATAAAGAAAATGACCTAAAATTATCAAAGGTCATGGATCTCAACTTATGTATTTGATTTGTGTCAAATCAATGTATAAACCATTTAGCACAGGGCTTGGCATGTGGTATAATGAATAGTAGCTACATTTTTTTTCATGAGGATGATCTATGAAGGGACCAGGAGATAAAATATTTGACTCTTAGTAATGTGTGAATGTTAATGAAAATCCTTTTTGCAGACCTGGGTTGTCTATCTGATGCTAATAATAGGTTTATAAAGGAAAGTGATTCTACCTGTCTGGCATGAATTCTTGGCTTGACAGTAAACATTGGTTGAGATGTACTTAATAGAGTGCCTTCAAAAGAAATTTAGTCCTGTCAACTTACTTTTACAAGTAATTGGAGAAGATTGTTATCACCTGTCACAAGAAATCTTTCCATGGGAAGAATTTATTCCAGGAAGAATGCAGTATTCATCTGTAGAAATTTCTGCTTATCCATATAGTTTCTAGGTTCTTTAGGCTTTGGCCATTCTATCCTAGGTAGAATGGTCTTCACAAATGATGTCCCATATTTTATTTTGATAATTCTATATAATGATACAATATCTTGGGTTTTTACCCAGAGCAAACTTTAGGTTCAATCCTGGAACAGAGCTGGTAAAATATTGGAAAAGTCTCCGTCTCAATCCATATGGAAGGCACATCTTCATATGGAAGAATGAGTACAATTCTTCTGCTTGTAACAGCTTAGCCAAAGAATCAGGGTAAAGATTCATGAGGCTACTAAGCATTGTGTAATCCAAGCAATGTCAAATTTAGCCCTACTCTGGCAGACCGTAATGATGCTCAAGTAGAGCTTCATTCAGATTTAAATATGCCCAGTCTTGGAACTAATGCAAATTTAAGTTGGCAGTGTATTCTTAGGTTCTTCCTCACGAATAGATAAAACTGCAAATAATTTATTAGTGTCCTCTCCTTAAGGTCCATGAACTTGGAGGTAAACAGCATGCTGGATGCTGGTGAGAGGAGTCTTCTTCAGCTTCACTTCCTAATCCCACTATGGGATGCAGATGGCTTGGTTGGCCCTTCTGCCCAGGCCACTCATTTTTTTCCACCAATTCTTTCACACATTGTCCTTTTCCCTAGTTCAGAGGTATTATAGCTTTGCTAATGGCACCAGTCACATTAGAAGGCATTACTTATTTGAAAAATGAGGAGAAAACATAGCAAATGTTCTAGAAGCTAAGAGGATAAAAAAAAAATCATTTTGGACTGGAACATTCAGAAAATTTTTCCAAGAGGGAAAGCAGTGTGTGTTGGATTTTGAAGGTGGGCAAAATCAGTTAAAGGGAAATCTGAATTACAGGGAATCTCCTGGAAATGAGTAATTAAAGCTAGAGCTTGGGAAGTTGATTTTGTGTTATCCAATATGGCATCACTTATTGGAGACAACTGACTAGTGCTTCTTCAGGGAGATGCCAAGACCTAGGCACCTCTGCCATCATCTCAAGCAGGCTTGTGAGATCAAATTTTCACTGGAAGAGCAGAAATAATGTTTATTGAATATCCACTCCATTTCAGGTAATGTTCTTCCTGTACTTATAGCAATGATATCCCCTGCATCCTGGTGAAGCATGCTTCATAGTCCTTACAGATTGTACTAATTACTAAGCTGCCCAGTCTTAACTTCAAACCCACACTTCTACCAGTGGCTTTGTGATTGCTGGCGTTGGGAACTCTGCAAACCACATTTTTGCCTTGTCGGAGGACTCCATATTAGGTTTTGCCAACAGAGGGTGGTAGAGGGAGACTTCAAGGCTGGAGGAGGGAAAGGAATTGCTTTTTCCTGTCTGCTTCTCAATCATCCTGCGAGCATCACCCCAGCAATTGGCAGGTCCTTCCTGTAGCAACAGCTGAGTCTGGTTGGCAGGTTTTCCGACACTTATAGAACCAGTCTCACGAAACTCCCCTCAGAGACAACGTACTGGTTGAGCAGTTCCTTCTCCATAGGTCTGGGTCCGCCCCACAGGAGAGCTCCTAAAAGCTTTTAAGTATTAGTAATTCCAACCTCTTCCCTTAGTGCCCTCAGCCTTATGGTGGAGGCTGTTTCCTGCAGTTGTGAGCTTCATGATACTTTAGAATTCTCCTTTCACTCGTTCAGTTCTTCCACACATAGTTAACAATTCTTTATATTGAATTCACTATGTTAAAATAACTGGTGCGGTTTCTGCTCCTGACTGGACCCTGGACCCTGACTGAATCATAGATGAAAAACCTAAAACTTAGATAGATGAATTAATTAACTAGTTTATGTAAGGCCCCACAACTAACTTACAGTGGTAGTGGTTTAGATTTGAACCACCTTGTCTGACTAAATTCTTTCCTCTGTCAGCCCTGACCATAATAGCCTCCAGCTAGACACCTGAAGAGAGAATTATATTTTTTCAAGTCATTACAACCCACTTGAATTAAAGACTTTTGTAATTTGAAATAGATTAGGCAACAGGGAGAATTCCTTGATTTGCATAATCACACATCTGGAAAGTTAGCGGGTGCAGCTGGTGTATAGTCAGGGCCTTGAATGGAAGGAGTCTCTCTTTCACTCCCCCCAATCCCACACTTCTGCTTGCTGTTTCATTTTCTTGGGTTGCCGGAAAAACACATCCTGGCTTATATAGCCCAATGTAACTTGCTGAGAGAGCCAAGATTTGTTTTCTCTCTTTGGTCACAAACTCAAAAATCCCAGGAAAGGGTTTTATTTGTAGATTTTGAATGAAGAATCCATTCCTTCTCCAAACACTGTTGAACAATTGTAAGAAAGAGCCAGACAGTGACACAAACATTGTTCCAGCTAGGGTTAGGTGCCCTTCCCTGAATCCATAAATGGTGGTGGTGGTGGGGAAAGGATTTATAAACCAAAAATAGCCTCCATTTAAACCCCAAAATTAAAGTGGCAGAAGGATTTCCCAGCAGAAGTGTATATTAGTCTAGACAAGTGAAAAAAATAGATGTCCACTACCCCAGTCAAGCCACAAATTTTACAGTCAGAGTCTGCATGTCTACAATACTTAATAGTCCATACTCCTATGTGTGGTAGAAACAAGCTATTGATCATTATTAATAAAATATATGGATTTTTTTGGTATGTGAATAATCCTTCAAACACTAGATTTTTTATTTTGTCTTTGATTTTGAAATTACTCCCTTTTTTTGTTGTTTTTGTAATGTTGCTATAGTCTTTCACAATTGCTTAAATGTATTCAATAATCAGTTTATAGTCATAAGCCTCAAATTCTAAAGATAATTTAGTCAGAATTTCTGGGACTGATTCTGGCATTCTTTATGATGGAAAGGATTTATTTTAAAATAAAAACAAATATTAAGTACCATGTCTTAGGCACTGGCTTAGGAATTTTACAAACATTAACATGTGAAGAGAGCATTATCCCCTTTTTCTGAGAAGGAAATGAAGACATGATCAGATTAAGCATTTTACCCAAATTCATGAAATTAATAAGGGGTAGATTCAGGATTGTAACATGAATCTAAGTGAATTAAGAGCCCTTATTTTATTCTCTCCATCAGCAGTTTTCCAACTGAGCTCTGTGGAATCCTGTGTTTGGAAGAGATCATTCTGGGGCTGCTGCCTGCCATGGTGGCTGGACTCTGGCACCTGACTCCACCTTGCTTCCACTTCTGTGTCAAACAACAGCTCTGTCTTCAGACTATGTTCACTCAGGGCTGCTCTTGAAACTCTCTTTAAAATAAAATAAACCATGGTAACATATGATGAGCAGCATCCCTGTCCTCTACCCAGTAGCACAACCCCCCTCCCTCTCGCCATGAATTATGATAATCAAAATGTCTTCAGACAATGCCAAATGTCCCCTGGAAGACAAAATTACCCACGGTTGAAAACCACTGCTTTACACCCAGCTGTTCCTCACCCAATGCAAAGGCCAGGGGGCGCTGTCAATAGGTTTAAAAAGGGGGTTTAAAAAAATGGAAATATGACACCATACATGCTGTGTCGCAAAAACATGCAAGTTAAAGATAATGATAAATACTGTTGTTTTTATTGCAACCTTTTTTTGGGTCATTAAATTTTTAAATCTTTAAAATACTACAGCTATACTGAGCAATTACCTGTAGTGTGCAGAAATTTGCTTCTAATTTGTGTCATTTGATGTGGTTCTCATTAAGCTTGTTCAGAGAATCAGAGCATCTTAGAATTGGAAGGAAACTCGAGGGATGATTTGCTCAACACCCAGCCTACATGCAAATCAAAATCTGAACTAATCAAGATTCCCAGGTCAGTATTTAAGAGCAGGGTGTAATATTAAGGTAGATGATGCTTTGAAATCCAGCACTGCCACTTCCTAGTTTTGCGACGTTGATCAAATTACTTAAGGTTTCCAAGCCTTCGTTTCTTCATTAATATAATGAAAATAATAGTACCTAGCCCTTTGGAGGCTGTTAAGGTTAAATAAGATAATGTATGTAATTAACACAGAACCTGGCATGTAGCAGGTGTTTACTTCCCAAGAACAGTCACCCTCAAACGTGTTGTTAGTCCAATTCAGTTAGTTTAATAAATATCCACTGAAAACTTCCTATAAGACAAGAACTAAGAATATAATAATGAGAAGATCCGAGTCCATGGTAAAGATGTCTGCAATCAAGCAGGGGATCTGCATAGTCAGATAAAATGCAACAAAGACAGACATGGCTGTGCTTTCCTTCGCCTGCATTTGTCTGGCCTTTGTGTTACGTTAGGAACAAGTGGGTTTAAAACAGTGGTTTTCAACTGGGTTGACTTTGCTCCTTAAGGGACGTCTGGCAATGTCTGGAGTCATTTTTCAATGTTAACGACTAAGGGCAGGGAGGGGAGTGCTGGCCGGTAGAGGCCGGGGGTGCTGCTGAACATCAGATAATGCCAAGGACAGTCCCCACAGTGGAGAATTATCAGGTCCAAATGTCAATCATGCTGAGGATGAGAACCCTTGGGTCTCTTTAGGCACCATTAAGTCACTCCTGACCACTGGTACACTCCTTACCACCTTCTGAACACTTCAGGAAGCATGCACAACAGCCTGTAGATGTTATTGATCTTTCCTTAGCCCGTGCACTGGGATCAGTTATAGGCTAACCTGTATGAGCTAAGGACAAAACTGCAGCCCTGGAAACCCATGCCGTAAAGCAATGTGACACTACTTCAGAGTGATAGATGAATTAAAGTTTTTCAGAAATGTGAATGCAAGTTAGGGATGTGCTCCTATTCCATATACATATATACAATGGAACACCAGTATGTTTTCTTTTGTTTGAGATTTTTTATAAGTATTTTAAAAATAGCATTTATTTTTAGAACAGTTTTAGATTTACAGAAAAATTATAAAAATAGAACAGAGTTTCTATATTCACTATACCCTGTTTCTCCTATTAATAACAACTTAGATTAATATGGTATATTTGTTAAAAATTAATGAACAGATATGGTATGTTATTATTAACTAAATTCCAGTTTATTCATATTTCCTTAGCCTTTACCTAATGTACTTTTTCTATTCCAGAATCTCATCCAGGATTCCACATTACATTTTTTGGCCTGCGTCCTTAGGCCCCTCTTGGTTTTCCTTGTTTTTTGATGCCTTGATGGTCAGATATTTTGAAGAATATTCTTCTGTTGGGATTTGTCTGATGTTTTTCTCATGATGACACTGGTGCTATGAGCTTTTAGGCAGAAGATCACAGAGGTAAAGTGTCATTTTCATCACATAATTTCAAAAGGGCATATAACCAACATGACATCACTGTTGATGTTGACCTTGAGTCACCTGGCTGAGGTAGTGCTTGTCAGGTTTCTTCACTGTAAAGTTAGTCTTTATTCTCCCCTTTCTCATACTGTCCTTTTTGGAATGAAGTCATTATGCACAGCCCACACATGAGGAATAGGGAGTTATGCTCCACCTCTTTAAGGAAGTATATCTACATAAATGTTTTGGAATTTTTTGCAAAAGAGATTTGTCTCTTCTCCCCCATTTATTTATTGCATTATTTATTTATACCAATATGGACTCCTCTATATTTATTTTACTCTTTGGGTTATAGTCCAATAATACTTTATTTTGTTGCTCAGATTGCTCTAACTTTGGCCATTGGGAGCTCTTTCAGTTGACTACTGTGTCACTTTGACATCCTTATCATCGTGTGTATGTGTGTGTGTGTTTTAAGCACTTCCTTACTTTCTGGTATTAAATGATGCTCTAGGTTCACCTAGTGTATTTCTGGCTCCTTTCCTAGAATCAGCCATTTCTCTGAGGAGCCCTGCACTCTTTTATTGGAGAATGATATTAGAAAACAAGGTCTGAGTACTAGGTGTGCTAGTTGCTTCTGGAGTATTCTTACTTCTAGGCTCTCTCAGCTGACAGAACAAGCAAATATAGGTGTGTACTAAGCCATTTATAGGAATACTTCTATAAATATTTTATAAGTAACTATCTGTATTTATATTAAACTAAACATGAGTTCATACTGGTATCTTTGATTTTAATCTATTGCCAAATGGATGATTCTAGCCTTCTTCCCTTGCTTATCTTTAAACTTCTATTCCAATAATGAGAAACCCAGTTCCCACCATATGCCATTCATTTACTTAATTGTTTAATTCCGTATAGATGCATTGCAGTATCAGAACTGATAAGCCATACCTGCATGGGAAAAAACTTTATCAACTAGAGTACAGTGCTTAGGTATAATAGGCTCTTTTGCCTTTACTATTAGAGACTCCAATTACCTCCAGAGTGACCTTTGTCAATACTTTTTCCCCCACCCCCTTCAGTGAGGTGGTTTGATTCATTTCTAATGCAGTTAGATTGTTTTGTCACATTCTGCATTCCATCCCGGGACCCTCCCAGCTGCCTAAAGGTTTTTTAAAAATTTGTATACATTACGATTCATCCTTTCTGCTATAAAGTTCAGCGGGTTTTGACAGATGCTGAATGTCGTGTGTCCACAGTGACAGTATCATATAAAAGAGTCTTACCCCCCAAATAAAATCCTGTGCTTTACTTATTCAACACCCTCCCCAAGCTTCTGGCAACCACTGATCTTTTAACCATCTCAATAGTTTTGCATTTTCCAGAATTTCATATAATTGTAATTGTGCAGTATTAGTCTTTTTAGACTGGCTTCTTTCACTTATCAATATGCATTTATGATACATCCATGTCTTTTATGATTTGATAACTCGTTTCCTTTTTTAACTATTTAGTTTTAATTGTGGCACAGAACATAAAAACAATTCCAACCATTTTAAGTGGATATTTCTTTGACACTAACTACACTGGCAAACTGTGTAACTTTTACCAGTATCCATCTCCAATTATCACCCTCATTCCAAACCAAAATTCAAACTCATTTAGCAATAACTCCCCATTTTCCCCTCCCCTCATCCCTGGTAACCACCATTCTGCTTTCTGTCTCCATGTATCCGCTTCTTCTAAGTATTTCATATTAGAGAAATCATACTTGTTCCCCTGTGTCCAGCCTACTTCATTCAACATGGTGTCTTGAAGGTTCATCTATATTGTAGCATGCACCAGCACTTCACTTTTTTCAGCTCAATTGCATTCCATTATATGGATGCACCATATTTTGTTTATCCATTCATATTCATACATAGATGGACACCTGGGCTGCTTTTCTTGGGCATAAACCTAGGAGTGAATTGGCACGTCATATGGTAACTCTATGTCTAACTTTCTGAGGAACCGTCAAACTGTTTTCCACAGTGCCTGCACCATTTCACATTCCCACAAAGTACGAGAGTTCATATATCTCTGCATTGTGGCCAACATTGCTATTTTCAGTTTTTTTATAATAGTCATCCTAATGTGTGTGAAATGGGATCTCATTGTAGTTTTATTTTGTATTTCTTTAATGGCTAATGATATTGAACATCTTTTCATATCCACATTGGCTATTCGAATATCTTCTTTGGAGAAGGTCTCTTTAAATCTTTGGCCCATTTTTAAATTGGGTTGTCTTTTTGTTGAGTTGGAGGAGTTCTTTATATATTGTGGATAGTAAATGCTTATGAGATATATGGTTTGCAAATATTTTCCACATTCTGTAGGCAGTCTTTTCCCTTCTTGATAATATCCTTTGATGCACAAGTTTTTAACTTTGAAAAAGTCCTATATATATATAGTTGCTTTTGCTTTTGGTGTAAGATAATAAAAAATTCATTGCATACTGCAAGGCCTACTGCAAGGCCCTGAAGAAATTTCCCTGTGTTTCCTATGTAGAGTTTTATAGAATCAGCTCCCATATTTTGGTTGTTGATCCACTTTGAATTAATTTTTGTATATAGTGAGAGATAGGGGTCCAAATTTATTCTTTTGCTGTAATTTTCTACTTGTCCTGGCACCATTTGTTGAAGAGATTATTTTTCCCCATTGAATAGACTTGGCACCCTTTTAAAAAATCAGCAGGCTATGTATATGTGGATTTGCTCTAGACTTCAATTCTATTCCATTGGTTTCATCATGTCTATCCTTATGCCAGTACCACACTGTTTTAATTATTGTAGGATTGTAGTAAGTTTTAAAATTGGGAAGTGTGATACCCAACTTTGTTCTTTTATTTTCAAGATTGTTTTGGCTACTTGGGGCCCCCAGCAATTCCAAATAAGCCCAAGGATCAACTTTTCCATTTCTGCAAAAAAGGGCTGCTGGAATTTTGGTAAGGATTGAATTGAATTTCATTTCTTTTTAAGCCTGCATTTGAGTTACAGTATATTAAGGATAAGAGTTGAGTATCACCCAAGGACTTGCACACTATTCTGGGGAAGAGTTAGTGTGTTTTCAGTTATATACAGGATAGTTATAACATGTTAGGTGGAAGTATGATTATATTATTGTCTTTATTTGGAGATTAAGTATGGTTTAAAGCGATATGTATGGGTGCCAAGTTGACAAGAGGTGGATTGTGATGGTCAATTTCATGTGTCAACTTGTCTAGGTTATGGTGTCAGTTGTTTGATCATTGGCTTGATTATTGTGACAGTATTTTATAGATGAATTTGTATATATAATCAGTTTATTGCACCTACAATAAACAAAGGAGAATACCTTCAGTACTGTGGGGAGTCTTTTCATTTAATCAGTTGGTGGTATTAAAAGCCAAAACTGAGGATTTCAAATAAATCAGGAAAAAGAATTTTTGCCTCAACTTCAGCCAATCAGCTTCCTTTGGGGAATATGAACTTTCTAGACTTCAGAATCATCTTTATCAGAGTTTTCAGCTTGCAACCTGCCCTATGGAGTTCACATCTGCCAGACTTCAGATTCACCTTTATTGGCATTTCCAGCTGGTGGCCTGCCCTATGAAATTTGAACTTGCTGGCTCCCATGGTCACATGAGCCAATTACTCATAATAAATCTCTGTATGTACACGTGATATATATATATATATATATATATATATATATATATATAATCTCCTATTAGTTCTATTTCTCTGGAGAACTCTCACTAACACACACTGAATAATATGCCATTGTATGGCTATATGACACTTTTGTTTATCTATTCCCATTCCCATCTTTGTTGCTTCCAGTTTGGGACAATTAATGAGTTGTGAGAGAAAACAAGCACTCTTTATATGCACAGATCATAGTTTTATCATCATAACTCAGGGGTTATCTTTATGAGCAATTGATTCTATTTTCTCATTATTGCCAGAATGAAAATTTATAGATAATTTCACCTAAAATAAAAGTCTCTTAAAGTTTAACTGATATGTCATTAGCAATCTCATTTAGCAAGCTACCTGATTTATTTAACTTGGTGTAAATGTTGAGAGAACACAAAAATTAGTCCCTGGTCAAAGACATAGCCCCTGGTCGTGTGGGTGCTTTATTGAAAATGTTTTATGGTTAAGGTGGGCTTCCTTTTCACTTACCTTAAAACTGTGTGAGACAATTATTTTGATTATACAAAACGAAGAGGAAATTTGGGACCTCAGTGGTTTTTTTTTTTTTTTTTTTT